>JADLZK010007742.1:0-301605 GCA_015847255.1 Hyparrhenia diplandra | reverse complement strand
AAAGATCGAGCATGAGTTACGCGTCCCGGCTAATGCCAAGCCGGTCAAGCGAGAGGCTTCGACGATTCACTCTAGATCACAAAGAGGCTATCAAGGTAGAAATCAAGTGGCTCCTTTCGGCGGTTTTATTAAAGAGGTACACCACCCCGAATGGCGTGCAAATCCAATCCTTGTATGCAAGAAGAATGGAGAATGGAGGATGTGCGTCGACTATACAGACCTCAACAAACACTTCCCCAAAGATCCTTTTGGCCTCCCACGCATCGATGAGGCGGTCGACTCCACCGCAGGCTACGAGCTTTTATGCTTCCTCGACTCCTACTCTAGTTATCACCGGATCGCGTTAAAGGAAGAAGATCGATCAAGACATCTTTCATCACTCCCATCGGAGCATCTTGCTACACCATGATGTCCTTCGGCCTCAAAAAATGCTAGAGCTACATATCAGCATGCTATCTAGGCATGCCTTGGTGAACAAATCGCACGCAATGCCACAGCCTACATCGATGACGTGGTCATCAAGTCCAAAACCGCTGGGGACCTGATCGCCAACCTCAAAGAAACCTTCGGAATGCTTAAGGATTTCAGGTGGAAGCTAAACCCAAGCAAGTGCATCTCTGGCGTCCCATCCAGAATCCTACTCGGCTACATCGTCAGTGCCAGGGGCATCGAAGCCAACCTACAAAAATTTTTGGCGATCACAAGAATGACACAGCCGACCTCCGTAAAGGGTATCCAGAAGCTCACAGGGTGTATGGCGGCCCTAGGATGTTTCATCTCTAGATTGGGAGAAAAAAGGCTCCCCTTTCTGGCTACTCAAGGTCGGCAACAAGTTAGTTTGGACAACGGAAGCTAATGAGGCTTTCAAAGAACTAAAGAGATACCTCACTACCCCACTGATCCTTACGGCACCAAAGCTCGACGAGATGCTCCTCCTCTACATAGCTGCAGCTGACCGTGTCATCAGCACCGTCATCGCTGTAGAGCAGGAGGAACCTGGGCACGTCTACAAGGTCCAGCATCCGGTCTATTACATCGGCGAGGTCCTTAACGAGTCAAAAACTCGTCGCCCTCAGATCCAGAAGCTCTTGTACACGATACTGATCACGTCCCGAAAGCTCCGACACTACTTCGACTACTACAAGATCGCCGTCGTCTCCGAGTTTCCACTTGGCGACATCCTACACAACAAAGAAGCCAATGGGCATATCAGCAAATGGGCGGTCGAGCTTAGCACATACTCCATTGAGTACCAAAGCCGGCCAACCATCAAGTCGCAAGCATTGGCTGATTTTGTCTCTGAGTGGACCAAGCTCAACGAGCCCTCGTCCACCAAAAAGCTGGTGTACTGGACAATGTACTTCGATGGAGCCCTCAACATAGGCGGCGCTGGCGCTGGCATCCTCTTCATTACACCATCCAAGGATCAGCTCCGCTATGTCCTGCAGATTCACTTCCCGGCATCCAACAATGCCACTGAATATGAAGCTTGCCTCCATGGTCTCCGGATCATGACCGAGCTTGGTGTAAAGCGCCTCCGCGGTGTTTGGTGACTTTTTACTCATCATCAACCGGCTCAGTAAAGATTGGTCCATTACCAGCGAGAAGATGGGGGCCTGTTGGCATTTCTTAACGCAATCACTAGAAACAGGTTTAGAACCCATTCCCAGCAACAACGCTAGAAATGCTTTGCTGACAATTCTGAGCGCAACCACCGGATAGGTGATCACACTAGAATGTCAACACCGTCATCCCACAACATCACCGCCGGGATCGAGATCCTAATAGTGACCTTGTTGGACGGTGGTTGATAGATCTTGCCTTAGTAGATATTTATCCGTAAGCGCACGCGGATCTATCATTGTAGCATTTCACCCGAAGTATTATCGTAGTATCATTATTTATATTTTTCCCAAAGGAAGGCATGTATGTAAGAAGCTAGCATGGCATCTGAATACAAGAATACACACACACAATGGACCAACTGGATCATGTAGGGGTAAACAATGATTTGTAGATAGTGTGACACACACTCGAGAGCTACCTCAAAGGATAAAGAAAATAGATAAACAATAAATGAATGTTCCTAAGTGGAGTAGATCAATTCTAGTCATAGCCAATACAAATGAATATAGTCAGAGTCACATGAATACATGATATAAGAATTGTTAGGTCTAGGATAACAGGGGAGACTCCCCGGTAGTCTGCTACCTGAAGAGAGGCATTTACGAACTCCTACACAACATACGAACGTGGGGGGATTACAAAGGACAGACAAGGCTATCACTACCCTACCGCCTACCCCCTCGACTGTGGCATGCTGTCATATTCGAAGGTTCCCAAGACCCGGCACCATGCTCGCATACAAGGAAACTACTCATGTCCCCCCAGGATCCCCACCCTATGGATGGGCGGACTAGAACATGAGCAAACCCGAAGGAACGACAAACCGTTATCCCACCTCTAATCATATAAGCATTATGAACTATGAAGAACGAGTATGAGCATGTTATGAGCAAGACACACAAACTATATTCTAGTTCATATATCAAGATCATTTCACACTCATGACTATACTCTAATTCGGATGTAAGACTATAAGAATATGATAGGGACTTGAAGTAAGAAGAATTCTCCATTAGAGATGTATTACCAAGTAGCACTTCTTCTTAGGAGACAAGCCCTCCTTGTAGCTCTTCTACTCCAAAGACTAACCAAGAGAAAGTAAGAAGAAGAAGTAGAAGAAGAGAGAGAGGTAGAGAGGTGGGACAAAGAGTGTGGAGTGTGAGGTAGGACTCCAAGAGTGGTGTGTGGAATGAGAAGGTGAGGGGTCTACTTATACATGGAGGAGAGGGGGTAAAGTGCAATTTTAGCCCCAAACCCGACCTCCACCCGGGCGTCTAGGTACACCGAACCGGGCCATGTTGACGCCAAGACCGCCGCCCCCTCCTCCTGCACTTAATGAACCGCCACACCGCGCGAGGCCGGGCCGGCCCCAGTTTACGCCTTGGCGCCAAGGCGGGCGCGCGCCGGCGCTGGCCGGGCTACCGGGCCCGGCCGGCCGGTGGGCCTCTCGTGCGATGAAAAGTTGGCCCATATTGGTATTTGGTCCAAGGCTACTTAGTGTTGGGCTTTTCTTCATTGGGATAAGTGTTGATCCGAAATACGTATTCCCGTAAGGTGCCTTTTCTTGTATTTTCCACTTGTATTTATTTAATTCTCGCAAAATAGATATTTCTACACTATAAGTGGAAATATGTCAATAATAAATGTATATGAGCATGAGAATGTATAGTTTCACCCCTTAATGGTAGAATGTTGACGGTAAAAATATGTCGTTAGTGACAAAATCAACAAACTCCCCTAGCTTACCCTTTGCTCGTCCCCGAGCAAAAGTTAAGGACTTGGTTGTTGATCATGTCAAGTCTTTCTCGAGAATGATGTCATAGCAAAGTTCATGTCACCATATCATAACTCGCAACTACCTAGACCGGATAAGCTTTATGCAACCCACATGATTCAGGGTTTTTCATGGTGAAATAAATCTAACCACTAAACTCAAATTTTAGAGAAAGTTAAGTTATAAACTAGGCATAGGTAAAAACATAAGACGTAGAAACTATTCATCATTTCAACAAGGGATTAACTAAAACATTTTCATAGCTCATATATATAGGAATGGAATTCTTTATTCGAGGCTACTTATTCTCGTTTATTTTTTTTTTGAATGCAAAGTTGCTCGAATTTAAACATGCTAAAAATGAAACAAAGATTTATTGAAAGTAAATATGCAATGCAAGATACCTGTGGGGGTCCTCCCCAAGCTATCTGGAGGCCTACCGATCGGGGTTGAAGCCTTGGTGCCTCCACGCTGCTTCCCCCGCGCTTCTCGTGCCATGCTAGCTTGAACTGGTCCCACCTCTGCCGGCTCATTGCCGCCCTATTGCCACCGGTGGTTGTTCCGCACATGGGTGTTGAGTGTCCGTTGGATCTCCCCCGTGCGAACATCCAAGTTCTCGCAGCAGATGTTGACACCTCTAGCCCATGTACTAACTGTCGTGGTGGGATTGGTGGAGGCATGTCATCTGAGCTACTACTGAGCTCCATCCTGTTCTGTTCCCAAGCTGCAGAATCTGCTTCGGGCCACCCTGTTGGTTTAGGTGTCCTAGGCTATGGCCCCTACCTAGGGTCGTACCTAGGTATGTACCCTGGTACTCCCATGTATGGGGGCCAACCTGCCTAGAACATCTGTGCAGGTGGTGCTTGTGGCACGAAGGGGGCACGTGTGAGCTTGAGCTGGCCTCTGTTCTCCCGGCACTTCGAGTGGCACAGCCGCAGATACTTTTCCTGCGTCGGCTATCAGAAGTCTCGAGCTCAAAGGTTAGTGACTGGCTTTTATACAACTGTAAGTCCGGGTTAGGTAACCAAAGTATAGTCGTATAGCCAGGAAAAGTGAAACCAAGCTCTCCTGATGGTAGAGACTTCAAAAGGTGCCCCTGAATCAGGTTTTGCTCACTCACGATGGTACGGGGTACAGAAATGTACTCTACATGTGCATTGTCAAGAGCTCCTATCGCAGAAGCGATACGGGTGATGAGAGATGTGCAGGTAACAGAAGTGGTCATGGTGATAACATCAGAAAAATGTTTGCACATCTCCCACACAGGAGCAACTCTAACCTTATTGACAATAGCATAAAGTAACTTAAGCTCAACATCATGTACCCATCTAACCTCATGCCTAGGGAACAAACTCATAGATATCCAGCGATGCATGAATCTTAAAGAAGGATGCTGGATCTGGGTATGTCTAGGCTTAACCTTGCCAGGCTCATGTGCACCAGAAATATCTTCCCAAAACTGTCTTTTTTACAAAACCGGGCAAAGCATTATCAAGATCTAATGCACATTTATAATCGAAGCTTAAGTGACGACCTAGGTCTCCATTGCACATGATAAGAATTTCTAAACAAACGAAAAAGGAGATACCTGGACTCCCCTCTACCGGGGTGCATAGTAATTGAATTGTCAGGAGGCGAGAACCTTCCTCCTCGAGAGGGGGAAAATTTTGCCAACGCTTTCCAAAGTATTGGGAATTCGATGTCCATACCTGTCCTCTCAAGGAGGTTGGGGTCGATCTTGGGTGTGTGCAGGAACATACGATCCCTGAGGTGGAGATATGCTTGCATCTCCTGATCTCCCTGGAGGTCCAGGAAGGGTGCATCGGCTTCGTAGATCACCGAGGGATCTTGAGCTTGTTCTCCCCGGTGGTGCAGCATCTTGTTGTGCGGGGACCTCTTCTTGCTGGTCGATGTGGAGGGAGCTCAAGCTTGTATGCCGGGAGCTCCACCTTGACGATCGCTTCAAACCCGCAAGAGCCTTCCCGAGTTTGTCCATGGCAACCGCAAAAACGAGCACGACTCTCGAAAAAAACCCGGTGTGCAAGGGTTAGTTGAAAGTATGAACTTTCACACCCGTGATCTTGCTTGGCAATATATTTTTGTGGAGAAAATGGAGTGAAGAACAAGTGGAAGAGAGTGTGAGAGTGAGAGAGAGTGAGAAATGAGAGGGGTGAGCTCTCTGTTGACTCGGTAACCAACTACATAATTTAAACGTCAACATTCTACCAAAAAGGGAGTAAAACTCCGAACTTATCATGCTCATATACCTTTACTACTAATATATTTCCACTTGTAGTGTCCAAATTATTATTATACAGATATTATACAAAAACAGTGGAAATATGGTTGAAATGCGCAACTCGAAAGCGCACTATTGGAGATCACAAGCCGGGAGTGTTTCGGGCCAAACCGACCAAACCAGCCGAGCAAAGCCCACCAACGGACTTTTCAAGGCACACACCACCACCCCACCAAAGCCCGGCCGCCGCCGAGCCCAAATAGGTGCGCCCGCACCCTAAGTGCGCCCGCGCACCCCTAGTGCGCCCCCACCCTCCCCGAGGCGGTTCAGGCCCGGCCCGGGAGGCGGTGCAATAACTCCCAAGGAGGACGGTGCGGGCGTTGGTCGACCTGTTCATCGTACCTAGACACATTCCTTAGGTCGGTTTGGGTAGTTTTAGCACTTAGCCCCCTCTCCCATGTGTATAAGTAGCTCCCTCTCTCTCCCTCTCACAACACACACCATTTGGAGCAACCTCTCTCACCACACTCCTCTCTACTCCACCTCTCTTTAGTTCTTTTAGCTTTAGTAGGATTTGGAGCAAGGCTAAAGCTTCATTGGAGAGCTTGTACTTGGGAGAAAGGAATATCGGTATGAATCCAATTATGGTTTCTTAAGTCTTGTTCTTATATAGTTGTGCAATAGAGCTAGAGTATTTACATGTTATAGACTTGACATATGAACTAGCATATAGTTTCTATGTTATATTCTTGACATGTTGTTCTCGATTACGATCATGATAGAAGAACTAGACTATAGTTCCTATGTCATGGTTAGTCGTATAGAACTTTTAGGGCTTAACCATTCGTGCCATGTATTTGAGTAGAGTAAGAGTTGTCTTGAGATGGCGGTTCGTTGTGGTTTTCGGCCTGTCCCATGTTCTAGCTCGTTCATCCAGTAGGGTGAGAGTCCGCGGGGACATGGAATGTACCTTAACATGCGGGCATGGTGCCCGGATGCGCGGGACCTTCTGGATATGAGAGCATGCCATGGTCGTGAGGGTAGGCGGCAGGGTCGTGATGCCCGTCCCGTCCCTTGTAATCCCTCCACGTTCGTATGTGATGTAGGAGTTCGTAAATGCCTTCCATTGGGCCGGATGGTACCGGGAGGTCTCCCGTCCATCTCACTCTCAACCTAAAACTCTAGTCATTTATGTTTGCATGATTATTAACTTGTTCTTTTTGTACAAATGCTATACATTAGGAATGCCTGCTTCACTTAGGAATATTCTTTATTCTTTATTTTCCTTTTATCCTTGAGGTTGGCCCAAGTGTGTGTCACACTATCTTATGAACTATCATGACTTACCCCCGCATTGAGTATTGGTCAACCGCATAGACATGTCGCCTTGTTCATACCCCCGCTAGAATCCTACACCTTGCCTTCCCTTGGGAAAAATATAAATAACGATACCCCGAATATCTCCGGGTGAAATGCTACAACGGTATTTCCGCGCGCTTGGACTTGTTCGTAAGAACGCTATGCATGCCACCCGACATCCTGTGGCGATGTTGCCGGAATGTAACAATTCCGTGAAGTCGTCGTGGGAAGTCAACCGTTGGTTTTCCGGCACTCCCGCCTTTTTGGCGCTTGCGCTTTTGATTACCAATAGGCATTTCTAAGCGTGATTGCCTATTTGGTGATTGCGCTAAGAAATGTCAACAAGCATTTCTGGCGCTGTTGCCGGGGAAGGCATTGGTTGATAGATTCTAGAAAGACATGTTCATGATGATGTGCATGTGTAAGTAGCCGTTACTCATGCGCTAATCTTTCATGTTTTCTCCCGTTGTGGATGAAGACAGATAGTGTTCGATTGGTTTGTCCCCTCGTTGAACAACTACATCGCGGATTCGGAGGCACTCCTAAAGAAGAACCCAACTCATATCAAATCTTCTCCTGCTACTCCACCAACAAACAAACCAATCACCCTTGCATCATCTACTACTTCACTCATGGCCAAGTCGATCCATGACCACTCCATCCCCTCTTTTGCCCAACGTGCCCGTTGGGCCCGGCAAACATGGGAACCGAGAACTTTGAGCTCCTACCGGCCTAATCAAGATGGTGCGAGGCAAACCAATTTTATGGTTTGCCAAGTGAGGACGCAAGTGCGCATCTACAACACTTCCTTGAGCTCGGTGACACCGTTGTCATCCAAGGTGTCGCACCGTAAACCATTAGAATCCGTCTGCTTTCCCTTCTCCATCTCGGGAAGGCGAAACAAAGGGTTCTTCAAAGAGAAGGAAGTCACAACACGTGGGACAAATGTTCCACGGCGTTCCTCACTAAATTCTTCCCCATGGAAAAACTCACACCTTGAGGGAAGAATTGCCAACTTCGGCCAAATACCATGGAACCCATACCCGCGGCATGGGAAAGGTTACAAGAGTACATTCAAGCATGCCCGCACCATGGCATGGAAAAATGGCTCGTGATGCGAGAACTTCTACAATGGGTTAACACCCATGTCAAAAGAGCACATTGATGCCACCTCGCCGGAGGTGTCTTCCTCTCCCTCACCATCGATAGAGCAACAGCTCTTATGAAGAAAATAGTGTCCAATCAAGCTTGGGGGAGGAAAGCTTTGGCAAACAAGAAGATAGCATGCATACCGTGGAGGAGACGAACGTGCCTGCTACAATGGATCTCCTGTTGAAAGAACTTGGCAAGTGCGTCACCAAAGAAGAAGAAACATATGGCACTATCAAGGCCATAGACTCACATGTAACATGTGAAGTCTATGGCAATGTTGGCCATTCGGGGAACGACTGCCCCGAAACCCATGAAGACACCACTCACATCAACAACGGGTTCCGCCAACAAGGAGACCATAACGGGTGGAATAAACAGTCGCGCCCACAAAACCAAGGAGGTAATTCAAACCTAAGGTACAATTCGAATCCTCTCTCCTTGGAAGACTTGGTCTTAAACCAAGCAAAAATAATTGAAGATCTTTCAAAGAAGTTGATGCTCAATGATAAAACAATTGAAAACATGATTTTCAAAATTAAAAGTTTAACTTCTTCTTATGAAAGACAACCGAGCTTTAATAAAATGATAGAAACAGAATTAGCTCGGTTCTTTGTTGCCGCTTTGCCTCTTGTCGATTTGGGAAAAATTACGAGGCAACCCAAACTTCTCTTGAATCTGCGTCAAAATGGTCTCAACGAGGTCCGTAAGCCTCTATGTCGGGAAGATAGCAAGTCTCCTACCGAGCCACCACTCATTATCAAGAAGGAGGATCCCGGCCGCCCGACAATCACATGCTCGCTTGGCCCACATGTCTTTGAGGTTGCCTTCTCGCGACCTTGGATCAAGCATAAACATCATGTCCAAGGTAACATACGATGAAATACTAGGTGGACCTTTGTCCCCCGTACATTTTGAACTGCAGATGGCGGACCTATCACTAAGGAAACCGAGAGGGAGTAGCTCAGACATTATGGTGAAAATTCGAGAAACATACATCCCGACAGACTTTGTCATCCCGGACATGGGTCACAACAAGAGAGTTCCCCCAACCCTTGGGAGACCATTTCTTAACACTACAAATGCAGTCCCTACACGTGGGATCGGGGCATGCTAGCTTTCATATCATGGGTCTTACAATGAGATGCCCATTCAATGGGTTCAACAAGCATAAGAATGCTAAAAATAAGCAGCCCAAGAAGATAGAGCCACAACCAAGTGTTAAGCGTGCATGGCGGCGAGAAAGGACGACATCCACATCCACTTCTCCTGGATACGGGTGTACACTCATCAAGCACAAAGAGAAAGGAGAAGAGTCCTACTCAAATGGACTTTAAAAGGTGAGTCCTTGCCGAAGGTAAATCGGTAGTTATCTTTTATTTTTGTTTAAAATAATAATCTCCCGTAAATAACTCCATGATGCTTACAATAAAAACAATAAAAAAAGAATAAAATATTTTTTGTCTACCTCTGTTGGATGAATCTTGTGCATCATTTCGTACTTCCTTTTGCTATATCAAAGATGCTTTGGTTTGGAAGTTTTGGTCATACATGTTGATCATACATCCATAGGCTTTTTTTGAATTAAGCATGGTGCTTAGGTCAAAAAAGTCTACCTTGATCGATTAGACATGGAGTCGAAGTCCGGTTATTGAACCCAAAAACGCTAGTGTAGATTTTGGTCGACCATTGGACTAACCCCCGCAGAATTTGTCAAACTTCATAAGGGTAAGTCTTGAAGATGACAACGAGTTGACAGTTAAAAAAAAGAGAGAGAGAAAAAAAAAGAAAAAAAAATATATAATAATAAAAGAAAGGGGAGAGAAGAGAAGGAGGAGAAATGACGAAGAGGAGATAAACCTTTCAAATTTCAAGTTCTTTTGTCCCGTTCTTGTGATGACATCAAAAGACAAGCTTGGGGAGCCTCCAATCACGCCACCACCACAACTCGATCATTGCGTGCACAAGCTAGCACAACCATGAAAGGTAAGTAAAGAGCAAGCTTGGGGAGGACTCCAAGAAAGGTAATGTGAATCTCACATTTTGATTATACTCTCTATCTTATAAAATGATGAGATATGCTCAAAGAATTTTCATGCCTATACATATGAGCTATGGAAATGTTTAGTTTTAGTCCCTTGTTGAAATGATGAATAGTTGCTCTGTCTTATGTTTTGCCTCGTGCCTAGTTTATAACTTAAATTTCTCTAAAGTTTGAGTTTAGTGGCTAAGTTTAATCTCACCTTGAAAAGCCTGATTCATGTGGGTTGCATAAGCTTTATCTAGTCTAAGATGTTGCCAAATATGATATGGTACAAATAGATTATACTATGATTTCTTTCTAAAGAGAAACTTGACGTCCGGGAATTTAATTCAAAGAAAAAACAAAGAGAAAGATATGGGCTATGTTTTTAAAAAAAAAGAAGAGATGAAAAAGGGACACGTGTCCGAGGGCGAGTAGAGCCCACATCTCCAAAAAAAAAAAAAAGAAACAAAGAAAGAGAGGAAATAATGGACACAAGTCCAAGGGTGAGTAGAACCCACCTCTCCAAAAAAAAAAAAAAAAGAGAGAGAAATAAGCCCATACTTTCTCAAAACAAATATAATTTTAATAAACAAATCCCGGATGAAAAAGTTGATCGAAAGAATGAATGAGTAGTGTCTCTATTATAACCATTCTATCCGCAACCGCCCAAGACTTAGAGACGGTGAAAAAGCCCCACAAAAGATGAAAGGTAATAAAAGGTAAATAAAGACGTGCCATTTTATTCAAAACTCGTAGTAGAACTTTTGTTATAACCCTAGCACGGTGAAATGTAATCGGCATAGTAGCAACTCCCGATCAACAACCAAGTATTTATCTTTTGCTTGAGGATGCGCAAAGGGTAAGCTTGGGGAGTTTGTTGACGGTAACCAACTACATAATTTAAACGTCAACATTCTACCAAAAAGGGAGTAAAACTTGACCTTGTCATGCACATATACCTTTACTACTAATATATTTCCACTTGTAGTATCCAAATTATTATTATGCGGATATTATACAAAAACAAGGTGGAAATATGGGTCGAATGCGCAACTCGGAAAGCGCACTATTGGAGATCACAAGCCCAGGAGTGTTTCGGGCCAAACCGACCAAACCCGGGCCGAGAAAAGCCCACCAACGGACTTTTCAAGGCACACACCACCACCCCACCAAAGCCCAAGGCCGGGCCGAGCCCAAAGCCAGCGCCCGCACCCTAGGGTGCGCCCGCACCCTAGGGTGCGCCCGCACCCTGGGGCTTTCCGCACCCTCCCTGAGGCGGTTCAGGCCCAGCTTCGGGGAGGCGGTGCAATAACTCCCAAGGAGGACGGTGCGGGTGTTGGTCGACCGGTTCATCGTACCTAGACACATTCCTTAGGTCGGTTTGGGTAGTTTTAGCACTTAGCCCCCTCTCCCATGTGTATAAGTAGCTCCCCTCTCTCCCTCTCACAACACACACCATTTGGAGCAACCTCTCTCACCACACTCCTCTCTACTCCACCTCTCTTTAGTTCTTTTAGCTTTAGTAGGATTTGGAGCAAGGCTAAAGCTTCATTGGAGAGCTTGTACTTGGGAGAAAGGAATATCGGTATGAATCCAATTATGGTTTCTTAAGTCTTGTTCTTATATAGTTGTGCAATAGAGCTAGAGTATTTACATGTTATAGACTTGACATATGAACTAGCATATAGTTTCTATGTTATATTCTTGACATGTTGTTCTCGACACGATCATGATAGAAGAACTAGACTATAGTTCTTATGTCATGGTTAGTCGTATAGAACTTTAGGCTTAACCATTCGTGCCATGTATTTGAGTAGAGTAAGAGTTGTGCTGAGATGGAGGTTCGTTGTGGTTTTCGGGCCTGTCCATGTTCTAGCTCGTTCATCCGTAGGGTGAGAGTCCGCGGGGGACATGGAATGTACCTTAACATGCGGGCATGGTGCCCTGATGAGCGGGACCTTCGGATATGAGAGCATGCCACGGTCGTGAGGGTAGGCGGGGGTCGTGATGTACCGGTCCGTCCCTTGTAATCCCTCCACGCTCGTATGTGATGTAGGAGTTCGTAAATGCCTTCCATTAGGCGGATGGTACCGGAGGTCTCCCCGTCCATCTCACTCTCAACCTAAAACTCTAGTCATTTATGTTTGCATGATTATTAACTTGTTCTTTGCACAGCTATACATTAGGAATGCCTGCTTCACTTAGGAATATTCTTTATTCTTTATTTTCCTTTTATCCTTGAGGTTGGCCCAAGTGTGTGTCACACTATCTTATGAACTATCATGACTTACCCCCTCGCATTGAGTATTGGTCAACCGCATAGACATGTCGCCTTGTTCATACCCCTCGCTAGAATCCTACACCTTGCCTTCCCTTGGGAAAAATATAAATAACGATACCCCGAATATCTTCGGTGAAATGCTACAAAGGTATTTCCGTGCGCTTGCGGACTTGTTCTCAGAACGTTATAGAATGCCACCCGACATCCCTTGGCGATGTTGCCGGAATGTAACAATTCCGGTGAAGTCGCCGTGGGAAGTCAACCGTTGGTTTTCTAGCACTCCCGCCTTTTGGCGCTTGCGCTCGATTACCAATAGGCATTTCTAAGCGTGATTGCCTATTTGGTGATTGTGCTAAGAAATGTCAACACTCTCACACCGGGTGCCCCCTTCCTTTTATAGCCAAAACCGACCGGTGGAGTCGGTGACAACGGGCTAGGAGCCGCTGGCGCGGGCCGGCCTCGAAGCCGCTACGCCGACGACGCTGCGCCGCCGCCTCGGCGGTGCCGCGCCAAGCCCGAGGCGCGAGCCATTGGGCTTTTGTCGGGAGTGGCCAACGGTCACAAGAAGTTGGTGGCCGCTGGTTGCTCCCCGTGGGCTCGACCGCTTTCTTCCACTTTTTGATTTTCTCCAAAAATTTTCAAAATGCTTTTTTATATATACTTTAAAAATTATTTTGAAACTATACTATTATAAATTTTTATTCATAACATACTTTACTTGTTTTTATTAAAGCATTTATTTTATTTAATAAAAAGTTATTATTTTGGTTTTTTTAAATGCCAATTTACCTATTGGCAAGGGCGTGTGTTGACTCGGTAACCAACGACATATTTTTCCCGGCAACTTATTACCATAAAGGGAGTAAAATTAAACCTTTTTATACTCATATGCATTTATCACTAATAAATTCCACTTGTAGTGTCTAGTATTTTATTTTGCAGATTTATAATAAAAGCAAGTAGCAAATCGACCAAAGTACGCCATTCGAAAGCGAAAAATTGAAAAACTCAAGCCCAGAGTAAATCGACCCAAAACATCAAAATTGGGCCGAGCCAAGCCCGCCCACAACTTTTCAAGACGAGGGAAGACACCCCACCGAGGCCCGGCCAGCCGAGCCTGTGCGCCACACCACCACCTGCGCCGCACCCTCCCCCGAGGCGGTTTCGCCCAACCTCGGGGAGGCGGTTCGTGCACCTTCCAAACGGGGTTTCCGCCGTGGGATGGTCGGTTTGCTCAGATTAGGAAGGTTTACTGTGTCGGTTTTGATGTAAATTAGCACTTAGGCCCCTCCTCCAAGTGTATAAGTAGGCCCCCTCTCTCCCTCTCTCAACACACGCCACTTGAGTCCAAAGAAACCAAAGAATCTCTCTCTCTCTACCACCTCTACCTCTCTTCTTCTACTTCTTCTTTCTTCTTCTACTTTCTTCTTCTTCTTAGTTCTTGGTTAGCACTTGGAGTAGAAAAGCTACAAGGAGGGCTTGTCTCCTAGAAGAAAGTGCTTTGGTAATACATCTTCTCTATGGAGCATTCTTCTATTTACAAGTCTTATATCTATATTCTTGGCCTAACTTATGAACTAGAGTGTAGTCTTGATCATGTTCTTGTGTTGGTATATGAACTAGCATATAGTTTACATATCATAATCTTGACATGTTCATCTCGGGTTCATCATCGATCATCATATGCCTAACTTGATTAGAGGTGGGATAACGGTTCGTTGTTCCTTCGGGTTTGCTCTTGTTCTAGTCCGTCCATTCGACGAGTGGGGATCCCGGGGGACAAGAGTAGTGCTTTCGATATGCGGGCATGGTGCCCGGGTATTACGACACCTACGGATATGAGTGCACGCCACGGTTGAGGGGTAGGCGGCTTGGTCGTGACAAGCCTTGACCGTCCCTTGAAATCCCCCACGCTCGTGTGTGTGCCGTAGGAGTTCGTAAATGCTTCTATTGGGCCGTATGGCACCCGAGTCTCCCCCTCAAGTATCCTAGACCTAACCATGATTAAATCGGTTTGCATATGATCCTAACTATTCATTTGTATGGCCATGACTAGATACATTAGAATTACTCCATTAGGTTATTCATTTATTCTTTATCTATTTTCTTTATCCTTTTTGCTAGTGGATTCTTAAGTGTGTGTCACACTATCTATGAACCATTATTGCTTACCCCTATTATGAACAATTTGGTCTAAGCAAACACATGTTCCTTCTATTCGGATGCCATGCTAGATTATTAAATCACATGCCTTCCTTTGGGAAAATATAAATAATGATACCCCGAATACTTCCGGTGAAATGCTACAATGATAGATCCGTGCGCTTGCGATGAATATCTAAGATGACAAGATCTATCCCGTTGACAATCCCTTACGGATCACCAACATGGTGGTTTATGGGGAATGTCGTACGGCGCATTTCTCGACGCTTTTATTGGGGATGGGTTTTATACTGCTTTCCTTTGATTGCGTTAAGAAATGTCAACAAAGGGTTATTTATAGTCAGCCACGGGACTTTTCCCCTCGCCACCGGCCGGAAGCACCTCGCCTCGGGGTTTTGGAGTCGATCCTTTGATGCACCACACCGGCTTGGTTGACGATAATGATCTCCTGGTGTCCTTCTTCTTGTCGCATCCCATTGAATGGGCACTTCACCGCCTTACTCTTGACATAGAAGATGACGAACCCTTTTCCCACACATATGCCGGCATTGGCCGTGTTGAGGAATGGCCTCCCGTAAGGAGAGACACATCCTGCTTTACGGCCCATGTCGAGAATGACGGTCTCAAGGGGAAAGTACTCGCCTTTAACCCTTATCGGACGCCCTCGAGTATGCCTTTGGGTCGCCGAGTCGTCCCGATCCGCCATTTGGAGGACAAAACTTGTAGGTGCAAGTGTCCCACCATGTATCTTGTCAAAGGTGGCCTTGGACATCACATTGATATCGCCCCCCGAGATCGCGGGAATGCATTGTTGAACTCATGGGGGCCAATGGCACAGTGATTATGGGACGCCCGTGGTATCCCTTCTTGGCGACGAATGGCGAGTCCATGAGGACTTTTCCTTGCGCCGAAGGTTGACCGAGCCTTAGCGATATCATGTTAATCGACTCGTCGCGAGTCTCGGGTTGCCCCCGATCCCGCCCGAATCATTAACTAGCACTTGAGCAGCGATCTGAGCCAGCTGTGTTTCTATCATCTTGTTAAAGCTCGCTTGGTTCTTCACGGCCGAGACGACTCTCCAACTTGTTATTTACACTCTCAAGGATTTTATCAATATGCACCATCTTTTGTTGAGATTTTCATTGATTTTGGCTTGGCCCAATACCAAATCCTTGAGTGAAGGCTAATTCGAACTATAGTTGGAGTTATAGTTCGAATTACCTTGGAATGGAGGCCATGATTGGTTGTTCCAGCCATTATTGCCCCGGGCGCTATTGGCGGTACCCGTTGTTGATGTACGATGCCTCCTCATGGGTCTCGGGGCAATTATCCCCGAAAGTGGCCAACTTCTCCACGTGTCTCACACGTCATGTGTGAGTCCGTGGCGTGACCGGTCGCCTCATTGCTTCTTTTCTCGCTGGCGCGCTCTTCCGGCCCGCTTTAGCAAAGAGTCCATTTTTGCAACAAGCATATCCGCCTCCTTCACGGTATGCATGCCTTTTTTTGTTTTAGCTAGGGTTCTGTGATCCCCTAGCTTTGATTCGTCACCATTTTATCGATCAAGGCCGTGGCCTCATCGATGGTGAGCGATAGAAATGCGCCACCAGCAGCGGCATCGAGGTGCCCCTTCTACATGGGTGTTAACCCGCTGTAGAAGTTCGACCACCGGCCAATTTTCCATCCCGTGGTGCGGGCATGCCCGGATGTACTCCCGCAGCCTCTCCCCACGCCTCCGGGATAGGTTCCATGGAATTCTCGGCTGAAATTGGCGATCCTCCCCCAGGCATTGGTTTTGTCCATGGGGAAGAACTTAGCCAAGAACTCCGTGGAACACTTGGTCCACGTGTCAACAAACTTTCCTTGTCCTTGTAAAACCATCGCTTTGCCTTCCCCACGAGGGAGAAGGGAAATGCACGGAGCTTGGAAAAAGTCCCGGTCGCGACATCCTTAATGACAATGGTGTTGCACGGCAAGGAAGTGTTGAGATGAGCGTTGGCGCCCTCGCTAGGCAAATCCACGTAATTGACCGCCTACACCATGGTGATCAGCCCCTGCACGGAGCTCGAGTTCCCTCGCCACCGATGTTGATGGCTGGCCCGTGGGCACATTGGCAACAATGGGACGGAGAACTCACCTGAGCGACTTTCGGGCCATGGAGTTCGGTGACGGTTGGTGTAGGGGTGTCCGGCATACAAATTTGGGGTTCCGGCCAAAGAAGAACCAATGTGAGACCTGTTCTTCCTTAGGAGTGCCTTGGAATCAGTGATGAAGTTATCCGGCAGTTGGAAACCAGACATACACTATCCTATTTTCATCCACAATAGGAGAAAACATAAAAAGATTAGCCTGTATGAGCAAGTGGCTACCAAGCATGCATATCTCATACTCATAGCGTAGCTACGATTTCTAAAT
Source organism: Hyparrhenia diplandra (assembly GCA_015847255.1). NCBI lineage: Eukaryota > Viridiplantae > Streptophyta > Magnoliopsida > Poales > Poaceae > Hyparrhenia > Hyparrhenia diplandra. Next base: position 284,576 of record JADLZK010007742.1, on the reverse strand, counting down.
ACAATGCCTTCCCCGGCAACGGAACCACGAAATGCTTGTTGGCATTTCTTAACGCAATCACTAGAAACAGGTTTAGAACCCATTCCCAAAGAATAGCTAGAAACGCTTTGTTGACAATTCTGAGCGCAACAACCGATAGGTGATCGCACTAGAACGTCAACACCGTCATCCCACAACATCACTGCTAGGATCAGAGATCCCAATAATGACCTTGTTGGATGGTAGTTGATAGATCTTGCCTTAGTAGATATTTATCCACAAGCGCACGGATCTATCATTGTAGCATTTCAGCCGGAAGTATTATTAGGGTATCATTATTTATATTTTTCCCAAAGAAAGGCATGTATGTAAGAAGCTAGCATGGCATCTGAATACAAGAATACACACACAATGGACCAACTTGATCTTGCAGGGGTAAACAATGATTTGTAGATAGTGTGACACACACTCAGAGAGCTACCTCAAAGGATAAAGAAAATAGAAAAAAGAATAAATGAATGTTCCTAAGTGGAGTAGATCAATTCTAGTCATATCCAATACAAATGAATATAGTTAGAGTCACATGAATACATGATATAAGAATTGTTAGGTCTAGGATAACAGGGAGACCCCCCGGGTAGTCTGCTACCTGAAGAGAGGCATTTACGAACTCCTACACAACATACGAACGTGGGGGGATTACAAAGGACGGACAAGGCTATCACTACCCTGCCGCCTACCCCCTCGACCATGGCATGCCATCATATTCGAAGGTTCCCCGACACCTAGGAACCATGCCCGCATACAAGGAAACTACTCATGTCCCCCCAGGATCCCCACCCTACGGATGGACGGATTAGAACATGAGCAAACCCGAAGGAACGAAAAACCGTTATCCCACCTCTAATCATGTAAGCATTATGAACTTTGAAGAACGAGTATGAGCATGTTATGAGCAAGACACACAAACTATATTCTAGTTCATATATCAAGATCATTTCACACTCATGACTATACTCTAATTCGGATGTAAGACTATAAGAATATATGATAGGGACTTGAAGTAAGAAGAATTCTCCATTAGAGATATATTACCAAGTAGCACTTCTTCTTAGGAGACATGCCCTCCTTGTCGCTCTTCTACTCCATAGACTAACCAAGAGAAAGTAAGAAGAAGAAGTAGAAGAAGAGAGAGAGGTAGAGAGGTAGGAGAGTGAGTGTGGAGTGTGAGGTAGGACTCCAAGAGTGGTGTGTGGAATGAGGAGGAGAGGGGGTCTACTTATACATGGAGGAGAGGGGGGTAAAGTGCAATTTTACCCCCAAATTGACCTCTACCCGGCGCCTAGGTACACCGAACCGGCCACGCCGATGTGCACCGCTCTCCCGCACTTAATAAACCGCCACGCCGGCCGGGCCGGGCCGGCGCCAAGCTTGGCACGCGCTGCCACGCACGGCCGCGCCAAAGCCAGCTTGGTCGGGCCCGGGCTTCGGGCCGGTGGGCCTCTCGTGTGATGAAAAGTTGGCCCATATTGGTATTTGGTCCAAGGTCGCTTTGTGTTGGGCTTTTCTTCATTGGGATAAGTGTTGATCCGAAATACGTATTCCCGTATAGGCGCCTTTTCTTGTATTTTCCACTTGTATTTATTTAATTCCTGCAAAATAGATATTTCTACACTACAAGTGGAAATATGTCAATAATAAATGTATATGAGCATGAGAATGTATAGTTTCACCCCTTAATGGTAGAATGTTGACGGTAAAAATGTGTCGTTAGTGACCGTCAACGGGGCCTTCTTCTCTACAATTAGGAAGTTGGAAGGGAAGTTCTTGAATAGAGTACCACCACGTGGTCCATAATCAAAATCAGCCCGCCGACTATTTATCCAAGCTAGGCTTGTCCGTAACTCCAATACCTCCGTGGGTGTTCGTGGAAGATCTTATGACTCCTTCAAGAGAAGAGGAAACCGACCTCCAGGCGACCCCACCTGTAGAACAGCTCTTGCTCACTACCACCTCGGCTACGACAGCATTGGCGTGAAGAGTTCATCAAGTATCTCACCGAAAGCCGAGGTTCCACATGACAGTCGGCCGAAAGTGTCTCATACGGCGTAGCAAGAATTATGTCTTGGTCGGCGGCGAGCTCAAGCGCAAAAGCGCAGCAAAGTGGTGTTCTCCTCAAATGTATCACACAGAGCAAGGCTTGAACATCCTCGAAGAAGTACACGCCGCCTCCTATGGCAATCATGCCGTCCAAGACTCGGGTCGGCAAAGTTTTTGCTCCAGCTTTATTGGCCTACAGCCGTAGTCGACACCGAAAACTACGTACACCAATGTGAAGGATGCTAGTTCTTCGCAAAGTAGATCCATGTTTCGGCTCAAACACCTGCACCATACCCTCTTCGTGGTCGTTCGCATGCTGGGGATTGGATACGATCGGTCCTTTCAGCCGGCGCCAGAGGATTCAAGTACGCATCATCGCCATCGACAAGTTCACAAAGTGGATTGAGTACAAGCCAATTACAACACCAACAAAGAAAAAAGGCAAATCGAGCTGATCGATGATATCATACACCATTTTGGTATCCCGAACACCGTCATCACCGACCTCGGCTCCAACTTCATTGGCCACCGCCTGGGGATTTCGTGGAAGACAGATGCATCCTCATCAAATACGTGTCCATTGCTCATCCTAGAGCCAATGGGCGTGTCGAAAGTGCCAATGGGATGATCCTCAACGCTCTGCGAAAGAGATTATATAGAAGAGACGACAGTAGCCCCGGGCGTTGGGCCAAAGAGCTTCCAGCTGTGGTCTGGGGACTACGAACTCAGGCGGGGCGCAATACCAGAGTCTCTCCATACTTCATGGTGTACAGCTCGGAAGCCATACTCCCCGCAGACATCCTGTTCAAATCACCATGGGTCGAGCAGTACGACGAAGACCTCTATGACCTCTCTCGACAAGAGGACATCGACAAAGCGGAAGAAGAACGCCTCGTCTCCAAAGATCCGTGACGCCAAATACCTCGAGGGCATCCGCTAGTATTACAACTGAAACATTAAAGGGTGAACCTTCATAGTCGGCGACCTCGTCCTCCAGCAGAAACAAAAGACCAAGGACCTACACAAGTTGGCCCCTCACTGGGAGGGATCATTCATTGTCAAGGAAGTAACCAGACCTGGCTCCTACAGGCTGATGGACCTCAACGAGGTCGACTTCCCCAACTCGTGGAACATCGAGCACCTATATGATTCTATTCATAGACCTCCAGATATGTATCTTTGTAATCTTTAGTACCAATAAGATATTGTTCGGCACATGAATTCTCCTCTACATTACATTTGTCTTGATAATGACAATTTGGTTAAGTGTTCTGCAACGTAACAACCCAACTCCACGACATCTATACTACAAATATTCCTTGCTTCTCCAAGCACGATGCATACGCCGACCTCTTCAAAACGAGTTGGTCCTGGCCCGGTTTGTGTCCCTCAAAGCCAACCCTGACTCCGACCTCTCCCTACACGTCTAGGAGGTCTCAGGACCCTGCGTTATGGGATGTCGGCAGCGGTTCCTTGGTGACGCCCTACCTCCTTACACGTGCCTGGACCCCGGTGCGACGTTATAGGCAGGGGCCTAGCTTAGGTTGAGTGTGACACTAAGGGACCAGCTGACCTCATATACCGTCACTAAGACGAACAAATAACAACCCACGGGAACAAAAAATGTTCACCTTGTCTTCCGGCTTATTCATTTCTATACATGGTACTCTTTACACCATCTACTCTGCAAGAAATAATTGCAGGTCTTGCGCCAACTCTTCGGCCATGGGCTCCGCCTCACGCTGGAGACGGTCAATCATGGCGTCCACGGTGTCGGCTGGGTATCCCCTAGATATCTGGTCGAGGTTAACCACCGGGTAATGGGAGCGCACCACCGCAAGGGCGTGCCGAGCTCCTGACATCGCTGCACCAAAGTCCTTGAAGCGGGGATACGCCCGCAATGCTCCACGAAGACATCGGGGACGGGGGCATCTCCTCCAGATCAAGGGGCTCTGTGCGTGGCACTTCCAGGTTTATGCAATCAATCACTGGACGAACACCCTCGCTGATCATTTGTAGCTTCACGTCACAGGCCGCCAAGCGCTGCTTCAGGTCCCGCACCTGACAAGCTATGTTCTCCCAAAGCACTACACAAGATCCTAGAAAGTTCAGGACTCTCAAAATAGCCCGATAAATCAAGACGATTACAGCATGGCAACTCACGCCGAATTTCCTCCTTGAGCTTTTCTTGCTTCAGGTGCGACGTATCACGCTCCTCTTCAAGAATCGTCGCAGCCCTTCGTGCAAGATACTCTTTCGAGGCCCGCTCTACACAGAGAATAGCGTGTCAAGACATAACAACGAAGCGCAACAAGATGCTCACACAGTTCAACGAGCTCGAGCTACGCTACCATCACGATGGGCTATCGCTGTTGCGGCCTCTGCCCGTGCAGAGCTCAATGTGGCCTCCATTGCCTTCAGCCTCTCCGCCAGACGAAGGTTTTCCTCCGTGAGACGCCGGTTTTCTTCATACGCCGGCAAGGTCTTCTCGAGTATGCGGCAGCGCCTCTGATGTCCGAACGACTTCCTACAAGAGTTCGATTTGGAAAGATGCTGACGTCGCAAAGGGATGATAAATACAATGCATACAGCACCCCACCTTGGCCAAACGTGACGTACTATCACAAGACGCCATGAAGGCCCATAGGTTCTCATCGTCGACCTCGTCTTCCATGACCTCTACAACCTCATCCTCGCTCTTGACGGCACGTCGGTAGAGGCGAGTCGATGGCAACGAGATGACTGGTGGCTGACGAGGGATCTCCTCCACATTCTCTATGTCAGTGAGCCACGGCTCCCATCGCTCGTGACATCATGTCCGGGCAGCACCGAGCTATTTCCATGCTAATACTTGGGGACTCGACGTCGATGGTTGTTGACGTTCTTTAACGTATGCAGATAAATCCGCAAGCGTACGGAACTATCGTTGTAGCTTTCACCCGGAAATATTCGTGGTATCGTATTTTCCACGAGGAACGATTGCGCACTAATCTCCGAACGAGCCGCCTAAGGATAACTATGGGTAGTGAGGTATCTTTATGGGCTTAGGTTTTCGTGCAGGGATTTCTAGGGCTGTTATCTCCTTTTCGGGCACCGGCCCCCGCCCAATACCGGCGCGGTCCGCCATTAGCTCTACGTCACACCCCGAACGTGGAGGGATTACAAGGGACGGACAAGGCTGTCCACGACCCCGCCGCCTACCCTCACGACCGTGGGTGCTTCGCAAAAGGTAGGTGAACGCTAGTCCAAACACCACGTTTGCACTATTGGTCACGCCTCTTGATGTCGATCAAGGTTCCCTTGGTCAAAGAGTTCCTTCACCAAGAACTAACGCTCTTACGAGACAATCTACCGATCCCACAAGATTATAACAACTTAAGATAATATACTTGAAGAACAATAAGCCGAAAGTTGAACACGAACTTTCTTACCAAAGTGTAAGGAAGTTGTAGAGGTATTGCGTGGCGGGTGCCGACAACTCCCAAGACTCCGATCTCCTAGGAACCGCACCACCGAGGGTAATCCGACAACTCCGAGTAGAAGGAGCAAAGTATCCTTCTAGCTTTCCCCCTCTCACTCTCTCCATTAGAACTAAGAGGAGGATGAAGAACAAGAACTCCTCTCTATTACATTGTGGCTCTCCTTTGTGTTGTGTATGGAATTGGTGTGTTTTCAATGGGTGGGGAGTCTCTCTATTTATAGGTGGAAGGAGAGAGCATATGCTAGGCATATTCCTTAAAGATGCCGTCCCAGTGCGTCCCCCCTCGCCCAACCGACCTCCATATGACGGTATACTAATTGCTCTACCGACTGGGCCGAGAACCGGAGAAGAACCGCTATTAAGGCCTTGAACCGCAGCGTAACCGGTGGAGAACTCGGGCCGCTGCAAGATATCGGGCGAAATCCGGCCGCCCACCGGCCGAACCGGCCGAACCAAATGGCTCGCCGCGGCGGGCGGGAACCGCTGGAACCGCCTTCCCGCGTCCTTCTCGGCGTGACACGTGTCCGTGTGGAGCGGGCGAATCAGCGCTGCGCTGGCTGCTGGCCAAGCGCGCTCGCTGCGGGCCGCCACGTCGGCCGACGCCCGGTTGGCCGGCGGTTTGAATTTGGAGGAGCGCGCGGTGTGCTCCCCGTGTGGCCGACCGAAGCGGGCCCGCGTGGGGCCCCGCGTGGCCTGTCCCCCGCCCACGTGTCACCTGGTGCGGGTCCACCGCCGCTGCTGAATGCATACGCATAATCGCCCGGCGCCATGTGTCGAGTGGTAATTGGTCCTGTATGGCGCTGTTCATGTTGACGTGGGAGAACATCATTTCATGTGATTTTATTTATCTAATATCTTTTCATCCCGGAGTCCAAATATAGCAAGTTATATGTCCATTTCGATCGTCAGCGACGAGCCCTTCGTGATGGTGTACTCCGCTTTGCCATAAAAGATACTTTTTATTGATGATAAATGGAGAATTCCTGCATTGCACTTTGAAATACCAAAACTTGTGGAACTTGTTAGATTTAAACCCTACCACTAAGTTTGATAGCCAAAAGTGAATGTTTTATGCAGGTGTTGACGGTATAAAATAGGTAGTTAACGATCCCGTCAACAATGGTCCCACCCCGCCTACCGGCTCGGTGCTCTCTCTAGCCGATGCCTCCTTTTCGTGGCAACTCGTGCCTTCATCCGGCATGGTTCAACGCTCGGCGTTCATGGCCCTACAAGGTCTGACATAGCTCGGTCATTGTAATTAACCAAAGACCATGGACGCGAGGAATCCAAAGATTCATACTCACCGACTCCTCCGACGGGGCGGTGGCGGGAAACATCCACGCCCGACCCGCAGTCCAAATAAAGCGTTCGCTTGTCGGCATTTCTTAACACAATCACTAGAAACAGGTTTAGAACCCATTCCTAGCAATAGCGCTAGAAACGCTTTGTTGACAATTCTGAGCGTAACCACCAGATAGGTGATCACACACTAGAACGTCAACACCGCCTTACAACATCATTACCGGGATCAAAGATCCCAATAGTGACCCCGTTGAATGGCGGCCGATAGATCTTGTCATATTAGATATTCATCCGCAAGCGCATGGATCTATCATTGTAGCATTTCACCCTAAGTATTATCAGCGTATTATTATTTATATTTTTTTCCCAAAGGAAGGCATGTATGTAAGAAGCTAGCATGGCATCTGAATACAAGAATACACACACACAATGGACCAACTTGATCATGCAGGGTAAACAATATGGTTTGTAGATAGTGCGACACACACTCGAGAGAGCTACCTCAAAGGATAAAGAAAATAGATAAAGAATAAATGAATGTTCCCAAGTGGAGTAGATCAATTCTAGTCATAGCCAATAGAAATGAATATAGTTAGAGTCACATGAATACATGATATAAGAATTGTTAGGTCTAGAATAACAGGAGACCCCCGGTAGTCTCAAGCACGAAGAGAGGCATTTACGAACTCCTACACAACATACGAACGTGGGGGATTACAAAGAATTGACAAGGCTGTCACTACCCCGCCGCCTACCCCCTCGACCGTGGCATGCCGTCATATTCGGTTTCCCCCCTACACCGGCACCATGCCCACCGTTGGCGGTCCTTATTGCATAAATTTAACCGCCAAACCCTACATAAAATTCACTAATATGATTACCAAACTCTAGAATAGGACTTTATAACTTACTTTTCTACGAGTTTTGGTAGAACACATGTTTTGCAGGACAAAACTTGAAAATACATTAAATGACGCTTTTTGGAAGGCGTATTCAAGCAAAACGTGTACAAGGACCAACCAAACATCTTAATTGGACCAAAGCACCACCAGGGCCCAAGTCAGGAAGCCCAATGGAGCACGCTCACCAAAATTGGGCTCAATCGGAGCCAGCCTGGGTCCGGTCGACCCCAACCGACCTCGTCGCGCGCCAAATTTGGCGGCGTCTTCCCACCGACGTTGCAAAGGCGGTTTTGGGGTGCTTCGCCCGGGTTCAATGAATCTTGATGTCGGTTTGAGGTCGGTTTGAAAACCTTCCAAGTGGGGAGAGGCATTTTCCACATGACCCCTTCTTCTCCACCTATAAAAGGAGGCCTCTCCCCTCTCATTGAAGAGACCACCAAGGAGCAACACCACCATATTCCAAGATGTAGTATTGTAGTACTAGCCTAGTTGGGAGTTAGGGAGAGATGCTCATGTTCCGGAGGAGTCCTCGGAGGATCGGTATAATCTTGTATCGCTCTTTTGTAAGATTCTAGTACTTTTAATATATTTATCTTCTCTTATTACTAAATTATTCTTTATGGTTATCTAAGTTTACCTTAGTGGTTAATTAGAGTATGGTTAAGTGTAGTAGTTATACCTTGGCATGGGATCTCCGTTCGACCGAAGGTTCTAGTTTTCACGTGAGACTAGTTTCGTAATCGCTAGCGTAGACGTTGTGTCCGGGCTAGAGGTTACCTAAGATTGCGCCCAACCCTACGGATAGTTGTGGTAGCCCCGAGGGTGACAGCCCAACCAGGCCTTTGTATTCCACCACTTTCGGGTTGGTGTTTTCGAGAGCTTTTGGTCGCCTCGACCCCGACACCGTTTCCCGTCTTTTCGAGAATCGGAAAGGAATGTACCGCTCCCAAGTGCCTTGGTGTGATTGTTGTGCTTAACCCTCTGCTTAGTTAATCCCTTTGGTTTTCTCTAGAAAAGAACCATAGTAATGGAGAAGTAGACGGGAATCTTGATCTCTCCCGTTGTCCTCCCAGCTTTGCATGTCCGCTCTACTATCTTTTATGATGTTATCCTCGTGTGTGTCATTTATCCAAAACTCCTATTCTATCTTTTACCCCACATTAGTTTAGTTGGCATACTAGTTAACAGATACATGATGGTTATTTGTCAACCTCTTTAACCATTGCTTCCCGAGGATAAATACGATACCTAGAATACTCTTAGGTGAAAGCTACAACGGTATCCGTGTGCTTGCGATTTTCCTCGCTTTGCGTTAACAAACGCCAACAACCTTTCTAGCGCCGTTCGGGGAGGCAAATGGCGTAAAGATTTTGATATTTATCTTGATATCTCAAGTAACCTAGTCTACCACTAGCTTTTGTGGGTATATATATAAAAGAGTATCATCACGAGCCTGTGGTGCCCGATCGCTCATGAACCATCAACTCCTTTCACCCCCCGCCATCTCATAGATAGGTATATATACACACACACTAACTCTATGCAGATGGAGAGAAGGTCGCCATCAAGAGCAACCAAAATCATCATATGCGACGGAACGACTACATTGCATCACTCACAATTGAATCATAAATTGTGAGTGATGAGATCGAGGTAAGAGAACCAACCGAAAAACATTTGTTTTCTTTCCCAAATTTATTTTCACCACTGCATGTTCGCTTAATTCTTCATACATCTCATTACTCGCTTAATTTCCCTTTTTGGCATGTTTGTTTAAATGCATTCATCCACCTTGTTGCATTGCCTTGCATATAAAAACAAAATGGTTCTCTAATTCATCATTCAATGTTCGCACATCCGCTTGAATCAATCTCATGATTATCATTTCCATGCTACCTTCTTCTATGTTGATATGCTTTGGTTTGGAAGTGTTGGTCATTCGCGATGATCATATTTCCATAGGCTTTTCAAATTAAGCATGGTGCTTAGGTTAATTAGCCTACCCGAATCAAATTGGACATGGAGTCTAGTCCGATTTTTGAACTCAAAACTATTTGGCATAGACATTGGTTGTATATCCGACTAACCCCCGCAGAATTTATCAATATCCATGTGGGTCGGTCCTTGAGATGGATTCATAACGGAGAAATCAATGTTCATTTGGTGAACTTTGAATGAACCTTTGCTCACAAAAAAAATGATGAATCATACGCTCGCCGAGCCAAAACCATATGAAGATCCGAATGGCGCGGCGACAACAAGGATGGCAATCATCTTTATCCATCTCCAGGATAAGATGAGGCAAACTCAAGCTAAAATGACATGGAGAAGTCCTGCTCAATGGACTCAAAACAAAGAGCCCTTGCCGAAGGTAAATCGGTATTTATCGCATATTTGATTTCCAAACAACTTTTAATTTCAAAATCAGCATGTTTAGTTTTAAACCAAAATATCTTTTGCAAAAAAAAAAAAAACTAAAAACAACCACACTTTAAAGAAAAAATATTTTTTGCATAATAATTGTTTTATGCATCAAAATTTTTGAAAAAAATAATGATAATAAAATGAGTACCATTTTTCTTTTACTAAAAAAATTATTAAAAATATTTGGTTTACATAATAAACTTGTTTTAACTTAGATTTTCTTTAGAATAAAGAAATAACCTCCCTATCTCTCATAATAAACAAAATCTTGGTGCTAGAGAAAGTTCCCTTCGGGTATTCGTTGCCACTAACAATTACATGAGGGGAAGAAGGATGAACGATGTCTAGGGTCATGGGTGAAGCAATAAACACCAAGGAGATGCTTCAACATTCACACTTGGTTTTTAGTGTCAAATGACATAAAAATCCAAGTGTGGGGAACCCAACCCTACTATGCCATCTTTCGGGCACTCGGTTTTGCACTCCATTTTCTCACCCATGTTTTGTTCCAATAAGTTTGATTTTGCCTAAAAATATCATTCATGTTAATCAAACTCACAATATGAAATAAAATCTTGCCAAACTATGAAGTTGACTTTATAAAGATTAGCCTAGATAAACTTTATTCCTAGTTCATATACTTGTTGCTTGTGGATACATCTTTATTAGGAAAACATGCCAACTAAGTTGTTGGGGAGTGAGATATGGTAAGACTAAAAGAAATCCTATCTTTTCTATGCAAGTTCTTGGAGATTTTCATTTGACAAAACATAAAATCAATAGGCATACTTCTCCTCATTGGTGAAAATTCCTACCAAGGCCAAATATCATGTTACAATTTGAAAACCTTCCACTTATGCCGCTTGTCTTTGTATTGAGGTTTGGTCAAACTTTGTTGACCCATGTTGAGAAATTTATCATGGTCTCAAGATCAAGATCACGTACACTCCACCAAATAAATGCACTACTCCTACACTAGGAGTAGGCGCAAAAACATTCCTTTTCATTAGTTCCACCCAAAAATGTTTACTCCTACACTAGGAGTAAACAAAAATATGTTTGTTGGGTTCGATCAAAATAAATGCTCTAAATCCTTATTGATATCTCTCTCAAACATTTTGCTACAAAAAGAGGCATGAGGCTATCAAAAAAATATACATAAAAAAAGAGAAAAAGAAAAAAAAAGAGAGAAATAAAGAAAGAAAAAAAAAAGCAAGAAATAAAGATAGCCCATGTTCTCACAAAATTTTCCAAATCTCATAAAAAGAGAGATAAGTTTTAAAGAGCATTGTAGAATTAGGTTAGCCACCAAATACTCCACCTAGATCCACACACATGCACATCTTGATCTAAGAGTATGATATTTTTCTCCATGGATCCATTGTTTGACCTAGCAATATATGCATTGCATGTATGCCTTACTCTTTCCCTACCCGAGCTCCATATAAGCTTATTAGATGTAGGAAAGAAAGGCAAAGCATCAATGCCATGGTAAGGATACACACACCATTGAGTGAATTGAGAGTACCATTTGAGGAGAAGTTTGAACTATGTTTTCAATTGCAAAAATTATAAAAACTCTAAGTATGCTTCATAGTTGGGTAGTGATGCCTAGGTGTCTAAGCCGTTCCACTTTTCAACCGCTCAAGGCGACATGCTAGACACTTCAAAAATCCACAGGTATGAGGAATGACATGGAATAAGTTTTATGCTACAATCACATCTTTTTGAAGTCATGCTCCATAGTTACATATAACTTTGCTCGAGGACGAGCAAAGAACAAGTGTGGGGGAGCTTGTTGGCGGTCCTTATTGCATAAATTTAACCGCCAAACCCTACATAAAATTCACTAATATGATTACCAAACTCTAGAATAGGACTTTATAACTTACATTTCCACGAAGTTTTGGTAGAACACATGTTTTGCAGACAAAACTTGAAAATACATTAAAAGACGCTTTCCTAAGGTGTATTCAAGAAAAACGTGTATAAGGACCAACCAAACATCTTAATTGGACCAAAGCACCACCAGGTCCCAAGTCAGGAAGCCCAATGGAGCACGCTCACAAAATCGGGCTCAATCGGAGTCGCCCAGTCCGGCCGGGACCTGTGGTCCCGGCCGACCCCAACCGACCGCTCGCGCCCCAAATTTGGCGGCGTCTTCCCACCGACGTTGCAAAGGCGGTTTCGGGGGTGCTTCGCTAGGTTCAATGAATCTTGACGCCGGTTTGAAAACCTTCCAAGTGGGGAGAGGCATTTTCCACATGACCCTCTCTTCTCCACCTATAAAAAGAGGCCTCTCCCCTCTCATTGAAGAGACCACCAAGGAGCAACACCACCATATTCCAAGATGTAGTATTGTAGTACTAGCCTAGTTGGGAGTTAGGGAGAGATGCTCATGTTCCGCAGGAGTCCCTGAGGATCGGTATAATCTTGTATCGCTCTTTTGTAAGACTCTAGTACTTTTAATATATTTATCTTCTCTTATTACTAAATTATTCTTTATGGTTACCTAAGTTTACCGTAGTGGTTAATTAGAGTATGGTTAAGTGTAGTAGTTATACCTTGGCATGGGATCTCTGTTCGACCGAAGGTTCTAGTTTTCACGTGAGACAAGTTTCGTAATCGCTAGCGTAGACATGGTGTCTGGGCTAGAGGTTACCTGAGATTGCGCCCAACCCTACGGATAGTTGTGGTAGCCTCGGGGGTGATAGCTCCGACCGGCCTTTGTATTCCACCATGTTCAGGGTTGGTGTTTTCGTAGAGCTTTTGGCTGCCCGACCGACACCGCTTTCCCGCCTTTTCAAGAATCGAAAGGAACAAACTACTCCGAAGTGCCTTGGTGTGATTGTTGTGCTTAACCCCCCGCTTAGTTAATCCCTTTGGTTTTCTCTAGAAAAGAACCATAGTAATGGAGAAGTAGACGGGAATCTTGAACTCTCCCGTTGTCTTCCCAAAATTGCATGTCCGCTCTACTATCTTTTTTACAATGTTCTCCCCGTGTGTGTCATTTATCCAAAACTCCTATTCTATCTTTTACCCCACATTAGTTTAGTTGGCATACTAGTTAACAGATACATGATGGTTATTTGTGAACCTCTTTAACCATTGCTTCCCTGAGGATAAATATGATACCTAGGAATACTCTTAGGTGAAAGCTACAACGGTATCCGTGCGCTTTGCGGATTTACCTGTTTGCGTTAACAAACACCAACACCCGCATACAAGGAAACTACTCATGTCCCACCAGGATCCCCACCCTATGGATGGACGGACTAGAACATGAACTATGAAGAACGAGTATGAGCATGTTATGAGCAAGATACACAAACTATATTCTAGTACATATATCAAGATAATTTCACACTCATGACTATACTCTAATTCAGATGTAAGACTATAAGAATATGATAGGGACTTGAGGTAAGAAGAATTCTCCATTAGAGATGTATTACCAAGTAGCACTTCTTCTTAGGAGACAAGCCCTCCTTGTAGCTCTTCTACTCCAAAGACTAACCAAGAGAAAGTAAGAAGTAGAAGTAGAAGAAGAGAGAGAGGTAGGGAGGTAGGAGAGTGAGTGTGGAGTGTGAGGTAGGACTCCAAGAGTGGTGTGTGGAATGAGGAGGAGAGGGGGTCTACTTATACATGGAGGAGAGGGGGTAAAGTGCAATTTTACCCCAAACCGACCTCTACCCGGCATCTAGGTACACCGAACCAAAGCCATGTCGATGCGCACCGCCTCCTCTCGCACTTAATGAACCGCCATGCGAAGCCGGCCGGGCCGGCGCCAGTTTGGTGCGCGCGACTGCTATTACGGCCACACCAGGCCGGGCTCGGCTGGGCCCGGCTTCCGGCCGGTGGGCCTCTCGTGTGATGAAAAGTTGGCCCATATTGGTATTTGGTCCAAAGGTTACTTCGTGTTGGGCTTCTTCATTGGGATAAGTGTTGATCTCAAATACGTATTCCCGTAAGGCGCCTTTTCTTGTATTTTCCACATGTATTTATTTAATTCCTGCAAAATAGATATTTCTACACTACAAGTGGAAATATGTCAATAATAAATGTATATGAGGATGAGAATGTATAGTTTCACCCCTTAATGGTAGAATGTTGACGGTAAAAATGTGTCGTTAGTGACCGTCAACAAACTCCCCCAAGCTTACCCTTTGCTTCTCCTCGAGCAAAAGTTAAGGACTTGGTTGTTGATCAGGAGTTGCTTCTATGCCGATTATGTTTTACAGTGCCATGCTTTTAACAAAAATCTTCGCTAGAATTTGAATAAAATGGTCTGCTTTATTCACCCTTTATTACCTTCAGTCGTTGTGGGGCTTTTGAGCCGTCTCCGAATCTTGAGCGGTTGCAAGATAGAACAGATCAACGGACTTGCTTATCTTTCATTCTTTGAGCAACTATCAATCCAGAGGTTTTAAAATATTTTTGCAAAGAATGTAGTTCCTCAAATGATCTCTCGATCGCTCAAAATGTATGTGGTTTGTTCCTCACCAAATGCTTAGATTGCCTTTCATTTTGCCTACCAACTATATAAGGCTTTTTGTGGAGCTCTAGGTGGGTAAAAAGAATGGCATACTTGTATCATGTCATGTTGCCTTAGTCAAAAACCGACCACATGGAGAGACTAGTCATAGGCCTAGATTAAGATGTGCAAACTGTGGTGGAATTTTTGTATTTTGCACTCCGGATATCATGACTCTCTTTTTGGTGGAATTTTGGAGGAGGTAGGGGCTACCTTTTTTGGACGAGTACCGAGTTCCTAGTCTTTATTGGGACATTTGTCCATCTTTCTTTTTTTTTTTCAGATAGCCCATACTTCTCCTTTTTATAACAGAAATTTTTGGTGAGGTGTCATGATACAAAATGAATGGAGTTTATTTGGTGGATGGAAGGGTGCATGTTGTGTGCAACTCTCAGTGTGAGAGTCGGCGATTTATTTATGGGTGTACATGAATCTTGATCTTGGGCATATGAAAAGAATCTCAACATAGGTCACAAACAATTTGACATAGGCTCACCATGAAAACAAGTAGCATATGACTAAGGTTTTTCATGAATGATCATATCATCCTGTCATATGGCTTTGGTGGGAAATGCATATCGTTGAGGAACTTTTGAATTTTGATTTCAAAAAGAAAACTCGGGATGTCAAGTCTTTCTCGCAATGATGTCATAGCAAAGTTCATGTCACCATATCATAACTTGTAACTACTTAGACTAGATAAGCTTTATGCAACCCACATGATTCAGGTTTTTCAAGGTAAAATAAATCTAACCACTAAACTCAAATTTTAGAGAAATTTAAGTTTTAAACTAGGCACTGGTAAAACATAAGACAGAGCAACTATTCATCATTTCAACAAGGGATTAACTAAAACATTTTCGTAGCTCATATATATAGGAATGGAATTCTTTATTCAGAGCTACTTATTCTATTTATTTATATTTTTTAATGCAAAGTTGCTCGAATTTAAACATGCTAAAAATGAAACAAAGATTTATTGAAAGTAAATATGCAATGCAAGATACCCGGGGGGTCCTCCCCCAAGCTATCTGAGGCCTATTGATCGGGGTTGAAGCCTTGGTGCCTCCTGAATGCTTCCCCGCCGTGCGCGCTCGCTATGCCATGCTAGCTTGAACCGGTCCCACCTCTCGCTGGTCCGGTATTGCCGCCTGTTGCCACCGATGGGCGTTCGCCCATGGGTGTTGAGTGTCTGTTGATCTCCCCGTGCGAACATTCAAGTTCTGCAGTTGTATGTTGACGACCTCCAGCCCATGTACCGACCGGCCGTGGTGGGATTGGTGGAGGCATGTCATCTGAGCTACTGCTGAGCTCCATCCTGTTCTGTTCCCAAGCCGCAGAACCTGCTTCGGGCCATCCTGTTGGTTCAGGTGTCCTGGGCTGTGGCTCCCACCTAGGGTCGTACCCGGGTATGTACCTTGGTGCTCCCATGTATGGGGGCCAACCTGTTTGGAACATCTGTGCAGGTGGTGCTTGTGGCACAAAGGGGGGCACGTGTGAGCTTGTGGAACATCTATTCTCCCGGCACTTCGAGTGGCACTGCCGGAGATACTCTTCCAGCATAGGATATCAGAAGTCTCAAGCTCAAAGGTTAGTGACTGGCTTTTATATAACTGTAAGTCCAGGTTAGGTAACCGGAGTATAGTCATATAGCCAGGAAAAGTGAAACCAAGCTCTCCTGATGGTAGAGACTTCAAAAGATGCCCCTGAATCAGCTTTTGCTCACTCACGATGGTACGGGGTACGTAAATGTACTCTACATGTGCATTGTCAAGAGCTCCTATCATAGAAACGATGTGGGTGATGAGAGATGTGCAGGTAACAGAAGTGGTCATGGTGATAAGATCAGAAAAATGTTTGCACATCTCCCACATAGAAGCAACTCTAACCATATTGACAATAGCATAAAGTAACATAAGCTCAACATCATGTACCCATCTAACCTCATGCATAGGGAACAAACTCATAGATATCCAGCAATGCATGAATCTTAAAGAAGGATGCTGGATCTGGGTATGTCTAGGCTTAAACGTGCCAGGCTCATGTGCACCAGAAATATCTTCCCAAAACTGGTTTTTTACAAAACCAGGCAAAGGATTATCAAGATCTAATGCACATTTATAACTGAAGCTTAAGTGACAAGCTAGGTCTCTCCATTGCACATGATAAGAATTTCTAAACAAACGAAAGGAGATACCTGACTCGTCCTCTACTAGGGTGCATAGAAATTGAATTGTTAGGAGGCGAGAACCTTCCTCCTCGAGAGGTGGAAAATTTTGACAACCAACTGCTTTCCAAAGTATTGGGAATTCGATGTCCATACTTGTCCTCTCAAGGAGGTCAGGGTCGATCTTGGGTGTGTGCAGGAACACACGATCCCTGAGGTGGAGATATGCTTGCATCTCCCGATCTCCCTGGAGGTCGAGGAAGGGTGCATTGGCTTCATAGATCGCTGGGGGATCTTGAGCTTGCTCTCCCCCGGGTGGTGCAAAGATCTTGTTGTACGGGGACCTCTTCTTGTCGGGTCGATGTGGAGAGAGCTCGAGCTTGTATGCTTGGGAGCTCCGCCTTGACGATCGCCTCAAACCCGCAAGAGCCTTCCCGAGTTTGTCCATGACAACCGCAAAACGAAAGCACGACTCTCGCAAAAACCCCAGGTGTGCAAGGGTTAGTTGAAAGTATGAACTTTCACACCCGTGATCTTGCTTGGCAATATATTTTTGTGGAGAAAATGGAGTGAAGAATAAGTGGAAGAGAGTGTGAGAGTGAGAGGGAGTGAGAAATGAGAGGGGTGCTCTCTCACACCGGTGCCCCCTTCCTTTTATAGCCGAAAAACCGATCCGTGGAGTCGGTGACAACGGCTAGGAGCCGTTGGTGCGGGCCGGGTGTTGACGGTCACTAACGACACATTTTTCATGTCAACATTCTACCATAAAGGGGGTGAAACTATACATTATCATACTCATATACATTTATTACTCACATATTTCCACTTGTAGTGTCCAAAATGTATTTTGTAGGATTTATAATAAAAAACAGTGGAAATACGACCAAAAGGCGCGACCGAAAGCGTGCTTCGAAGATTACAAGCCCGAGGATAAAACGGACCAAAAAGGCGCGACCCTCAAATGATGAATAGTTGCTCGTCTTGTGTTTTGCCTCGTGCCTAGTTTATAACTTGAATTTCTCTAAAGTTTGGGTTTAGTGGCAAAGTTTTAATCTCACCTTGAAAAACCCGATTCATGTGGGTTGCATAAGCTTCATCCAAATCTAAGTTGTTGCCAAATATGGTATGGTACAAATAAATTTGCTATGATTTCATTCGAAAGAGAAACTTGACATCCGGGAATTTATTTCAAAGAAAGAGAAAGATATGGGCTATGCTAAAAAAAAGAAAAAAAAAAAGAGATGAAAAAAAAGGACATGTGTCCAAGGGCGAGTAGAGCCCACATCTCCAAAAAAAAAAAAAAAAAAAAAAAAAAAAAAAGAAAGAGAGGAAATAATAGACACAAGTCTAAGGGTGAGTAGAGCCCACCTCTCGGGAAAAAAAGAGAGAAATAAGCCCATACCTTCTCAAAAAGCAAATATGACTTACAAATCCCGGATGAAAAAGTTGATCTAAAGAATGAATGAGTACTGTCTCTATTATAACCATTCTATCTCGCAACCGCCCAAGACTTGGAGACGGCTCAAAAGCCCCACAAAAAGATGAAAGGTAATAAGGGGTGAATAAACGTGCCATTTTATTCAAACTATAGTAGAACTTTTTGTTATAACCCCGCACAAAGTTAGATATAATCGGCATAGTAGCAACTCCCGATCAGCAACCAAGTACTTATCTTTTGCTCGAGGACACGCAAAGGGTAAGCTTGGGGAGTTTGTTGACGGTCACTAACGACACATTTTTCATGTCAACATTCTACCATAAAGGGGTGAAACTATACATTATCATACTCATATACATTTATTACTCACATATTTCCACTTGTAGTGTCCAAAATGTATTTTGTAGGATTTATAATAAAAACAGTGGAAATACGACCAAAAGGCGTGACCCTCGAAAGCGTATTTCGAAGATTACAAGCCCAGGGATAAACGGGACCAAAACGCCAAAAAGTGGGCGAGCAAACGCCACCCCACAACTTTTCAGGCCCAAACACGCCGGCCCAAAGCTCGGGCCGAACCGGGCGAAGAAGGGTGCGCCCGCACCCTAAGGTGCGCCCGCACCCTCCCGGGGCGGTTCGAGCCAAACTTCGATGAGGCGGTACATTAAGTGTCCAAAACGTCGGTTCGGGGGTGCGTGGCTCGGTTCAATGAACGTGGACGCCTGGAGGACGTCGGTTTGGTGCATTCATGGTGTAACATTAGCACTTAGCCCCCTCCTCTCATCCTATAAGTAGAGGGCCTCTCCCCCTCTCACAACACACCACACAAGAGAGCCACTCTTCCTCTTTCTTCTTCTTCTTCTTCTTTGTAGGTTAGTAGTAGTAGAATAAAGGAGAAAGGCAATGAGCTATCTTGGAGAGCTTGGGCATCTTGTGTCTTTCGGTATGAATAATATCAAGAGTTCCATTTTGTTCTTGCTCTCATTTTATCAATATAGTCTTGTTCTTGAATTAGAGCAAAGTTCTTTTGATATAATCTTGATTGATGAACTAGTATATAGTTTCTATATCATGATCTTGTCACATAGAACATTATGCTTAATCTTTCATGCATACATGTTTAGACCAAGAGCTAGATTGTTATGATGAGTTCTATCTAAAGTTAGACTTGGTTGATGTTGGGTTGCGGGATTGATAGTTGTTCCTTCGGGCATTGCTCTAGTAGAAGGACCCCCGGGGCTGTAAGCCTTGTTAACACGCTAGAGTAATAATCACTAGTGTAGACGTGGTGTCTAGGCTAGGGGTTATCTATCTTTTGTGGCGCACCATACGGTTGAGGGGGTAGGCGGCCGGGTTGTGACAGCCTTGTCCGTCCCTTGTAATCCCCCACGCTCGTGTGTGGCGCGCGGTGCAATTGCCGGTCTCCATCCCAGTTTGGGCGACTGCCGGTGCCCGATGTAATTCAGCAGAAACCTTGGCTATCTTGACTTAGAATCTCTAACAGTAAAACATGTGTGTATCTGCTATCTTGACATGACTATCTAGGATATGCCTGCTCCATATTAGACTTATTCTTTTATTCATTCTTTTACCTTTATCCTTGAGTTTGGCTTGAGTGTGTGTGTCAAGTTATCCTACTACCTATCCTATTTTATCCCTATTATGAACATTGGTCTATTATACATTCGTGTTATCTTGACCATGTCTGAATTAGAGACTTTTACACCATGCCTTCCTTTGGAAAAAATATAAATAACGATACCCTCGAATACTTCCGGTGAAATGCTACAACGGTATTTCCGGCGCTTTTGGGCGACTTGTTCTCAGAACGTTAGTGCGAATCACGTTGACACTCACTAACGACACATTTTTAACGTCAACATTCTACCAATAAGGGGGTGAAACTATACCTTACTACACACATATGCATTTATTATTGACATAATTCCACTTGTAGTGCCAAAATAATATTGTGCAGATTTATATAAGAAATAAGTGGAAAATGTACCAAAAAGGCGCCCCCCGAAAGCGCATTCCTGAAGAACATCAAGCCCAAGGGAGAAATGGACAAAACACGCAGAATCGGGCGAGCAAACACCGCCATACAACTTTTCAGGCCCAAATACGCCGACTTTGCCAAAAGCCCAGCCCGAGCGGGGCCCAAAGAGGGGCGCTACAAGCACCACTGCAGTGCGGCGCACACCGCCGAGGCGGTTCGGGCCCCGCCTTCGGGAGGCGGTTTGTTACCTTCCAAAACTCGGGCGTTGCCGACGTTGGTTGATCGGTTTAGCAAACTAGGAAGGTATTCCCAGTGTCGATTTTGGCTCCTTCCTTATGGGGAGGGACATTTTCCAATGAGGCCCCTCTCCTCTACCTATAAAAGGAGGCCATCTCCCACCATTGTAACACACACCTCACAAGAAAGCTACTCTCTCCTCTCCACTTCTTCTTCTTCCTCCTCCTAGTAGGATTAGTAGTTTAGGATGTGGAGCTAGGCAAAGCTACCAAGGAGGGCTTGGCTCCTTGGAAGATGGATTCCGGGAATAAATCTTTCTATGGTATTCTTCTAAAGCCTTGCTCTTATCTTATCTTGGTTGTGCATTAGGATTAGAGTCTTCATGTTATTTCTAAACCTCATGATTTATCCTATGATCTAACATGTTGTTCTTGACATGATCATGACACATGAACTAGTCTATAGTTTCTATGTTGTGATATCGTCATATAGAACTTTATGCTTAAACCATTCATGCAATATAATTGGGTAGTGTCCCAATTGTCTTGAATGGCGGTTCGTTGTGTCCTTCGGGGCTTGCTCGTGTCCTATTCCGTCCATCCGTAGGGTGGGGGCCATGGGGACATGAGTAGTGTCCTAGTATGCGGACGTGGTGTCCGGATGCCGTATCCTTCGAATACGACGGCATGCCACGGTTGAGGGGGGTAGGCGGCCGGGTCGTGACAAGCCTTGACCGTCCCTTGAAATCCCCCCACGTTCAGTATGTTGTGTAGGAGTTCGTAAATGCCTTCCATTAGGGCGGATGCTCCGGGAAGGTCTCCCCGTCCATTTCATTCTCGCTCCGACCTCCCGCTCATGCGTGTTGCCCGACTATCAACCGGTTCTATGCACAGCCATGACTAGAATCAGTATGCTCCACTTAGGACTTTCTTTATTCCTTATTTATCTTTATCCTTGAGTTTGGCTTGAGTGAGTGTGTGTCAAGTTATCCCTTTACCGTTCCCTTATATCCCCTGTCATGAGCATTGGTCCATTACACAGTCATGTTATCTTGTTCATGTCTCTATTAGATCCTTTTCCACCATGCCTTCCTTTGGGAAAATATAAATAACGATACCCCCGAATACTTCCGGTGAAATGCTACAATGATAGATCCGTGCGCCATGATGAATATCTTAATTGGCAAGATCTATCACCGTTGATGTACCTAGTGTTATCACCGACACGGTGGTTTCACTTAGGAATGTCAACGGCGCATTTCTCGCGCCGTTATTAGAGATGGGTTCTAAACCTCGTTTCTAGTGATTGCGCTTTAAGAAATGCAACAAGCATTTCCGGCGCCGTTGTCGGGAAGGCATTGGTTTTTTCTAAGGAATCTTTTAGAACATGTTCATCATGATAATATGCATGTGTAGTGACCTTTGTTTGTAACAGGTTTATCTAAAAAAAAAAAAAAAAATCTTTCATAAAAAAAACTTTTCTAAAAAAAAAAAAAAAAAATAAAATATATCTTATAAATAAAAAGCAAGGGCATGTTATCAAGTTAGTATGCGCCTTCGGGTATTCTTGTCGCTAACCATTTCAGGTGGAGACTAAGAAGAACAAAGGGGCACGCGACGCTTGGAAACATGGGGCTACATCATCAAGAAAAACTTTGATGCTCTTGGGCGAAGGAACGCACTCAAAAAAGAGACCTCGACCTTGCACACCCGACTTTTTCGCAAAAGTCCAAGTGTGAGAGGGAGGATGGTGATAATATCAAGTTCCACATACAAGGGGATCATAAAAAAGAGAAGTGAAAAAAAAAAAGAGAGAAAAAAAAGAGAGATAAATAAGAGATTAGCCTCCCTTGCTATAAAAAAAAAAAGAGTTAAAAAAGAGATATAAAAAAAAAAAGAAAAAAAAAAAATAGAGTCAATAAAAAAAAAAAAAAATATAAAGAAAAAAAAATGGTTGTTAAAAAAAAAAGAAAAAAAAATAAGAGAAGAGAGGAGCAGATTGGCCCCACAAGGTCAAAGTAAACAATGAAGACACTGACTCCACCCTTCATTGCTTCCATGTAAGCAAGAAGGATCTTTCTCTCCCAAGACCTTTGTTGCACCTGGGTGAGTTTGGTTCGCCTCCCTCTACTCCGGTGTGCGGAAGTCATTACCAAAAGCAAGATCATCACGCTACCGATGCAAAGAATTATGAACTCTATCCCCAAGATGCCGGTCAAGTACACTCAGTGCACGCAAAAGGTCCAATAAAAGAAAAAGAAAAAAAAAGTAAAAAAAGAAGGTAAAGGAAAGGAGGAACATACTCCTTTACACCTTTGTGACCACTAAGGCCCATGGTCCATATACACCGCCTGTGTGTATCACCTAAGCCTTGTGGCCCGCCTAAGATGGATCATCAAGCTACCATCGCGGGAGTTTTAACATCTTGCCTTCATGCGCGGTTGGTACACACACACTCAGTGCACGCAAAGGTAATTGATCACCAATTCTTTTTGCTCCTACTTATCTCCATATAAAGAATCCATGTTATTTCATGATGGAGATAAAGCAAGGCTAGACTTATTATTGCATCTTTATCTTAGCCTTGTTTGAGTTTGAAAAGTTTGGTGAAGCTCTTTGTCCTCCCTTTATAATAAATTTCAAAAAAAAAAATAATAATTTTGAACACCTAGCTTGCTCGAAATGCTCCTTCCTCGCATATGCTTTGAATTTTGGTAATCACGGAGGATGGTAAGTCCACTCGTGAATCTACCATCTACTAACCATGCAGAAAAAGTCAAAGAGCACGGGGGTGAAAACCCGATCCGATGAGCATTGAGCTAGCTTGGGGAGGACCCTAACAAGGTAATGAGAAACCTACACTCTCATCCTCTGTCCATTACCTTCCAAAAAAATGTGTTTTATAAAAATATTTAATTATCAAAATAAGCAAAAATATTTACTACACAAAAATCTATAAGTAAATATTTTCTAAAAAAATAAAAATCTTTATAAATAAAATAAATTCTTCAATGAAAAAAACACTAAGAAAAATATTTTCCTAAATAAAACATATTTTCTAAATAAATTTTTAGTATATAAAAAAACTATAATCATTTTGTTCGCCTTTGCTATGTCTCCATTGGATGAATCTTGTTTATCAATTCATGCTTCCTTTTTCTATGCTAGCATGTCATGGTTTGGGAGTGGTGATCATTCATATGGTGATCATACTTTCATAGACTTTTTGAATTGAGCATGGTGCTTAGGTCAAAAAGTCTAGCCTAATCAGATTAGACATGGAGTTGAGTTTGATTATTGAACCGTGAGTCGCCAAAGGTCGAATTTGGTAGACCATATGGACTAACCCCAGCAGAATTTATCAACATCATGAGGGTAAGTCCAAGAGATGACAATGGAGATCGAAGTTGTTTGGTGAACCAAAAATAATAATAATAATAATAATAATAATAATAATAAAAGGTAATGATAATGATAAAATAAAAATAAATAAAAAAAAAAACATTTGAAACTCCAAGAATGGTTGTCCCGCTCTTCCAAGATCATCACAAGACAAGCTTGGGGGAGTCTCCCGCACGCTCAAAAGATGATGTTGATCAAAGATCCATTCATAGCGTTCACAAGCTAGCAACATTCATAAACCAAAGGTAAGTCAAAAGTCGGGCTTGGGGAGGACTCCCACAAAGGTAACTCAGATCTCACATTCCATTCAGTTATTTTCTTATCTTATATGAATGATGAGGTATGAGAATAAAAAAAAAGAGAGGAAGAAAAAAAAAGAGAGAGGAGATTTTTTTTTCCACTCCATACATATGTGTTGTAGAAATGTTTAGTTCTACCCCTGTTGAAATGATGAATAGTTTCTTTGTCTTATGTTTCGCTTTGCCTCGGGTTTATAATTCGAATTTCTCTAAAGTTTGGGTTTAGTGGCTAAGTCTAAAAACTCATCCCGAAAAAAAAAAAAACCCCGATTCATGTGGGTTGCATAGGCTCTATCTAGTCTAAGTTGTTGCCAAGTATGATATGGTACAAATGGATTTGCTATGATTTCGTCCAAAAAGAGAAACTTGACATCCGGGAATCTAATTTGAAAGAAAAGAGAAATGATATGGGCTATGCTAAAAAAAAAGAGAAAAAAAAAGAGATGAAAAATGGACATGTGTCCGAGGGCGAGTAGAGCCCACATCTCCAAAAAAAAAGGAGAAAGAAAAAAAAAAAGAAGAGAGGAAATAAAAGACAAAAGTCTAGGGCGAGCAGAGCCCACCTCTCCAAAAAAATATATATATATAGCAATAAAGCCCATACCTTCTCGAAAAACAAAATAGAACTTAAATAAATAAATCCCTGATGAGAAAGTTGATCAAAAGGATGAATGAAAAGTATTTCAAGTTACAACCGCTTCTATCCGGCAACCGCCCAAGGCTTTGAGAAAAGCTAAAAAGCCCCGCTACGATGAAAGGTAATAAAGGGTGAGCAAAGGCATGCCATTTTATTCAAACTCTAGTAGAAAATCTTATTATAACCCCGACACTTGAAAAACATAATCGGCATAGTAGCAACTCCCGATCAACAACCAAGTACTTATCTTTTTGCTCGAGGACGCCAAGAAAGGGTAAGCTTGGGGAGTTTGTTGACGGTCACTAACGACACATTTTTAACGTCAACATTCTACCAATAAGGGGTGAAACTATACCTTACTACACACATATGCATTTATTATTGACATAATTCCACTTGTAGTGCCAAAATAATATTGTGCAGATTTATATAAGAAACAAGTGGAAAATGTACCAAAAGGCGCTCCCAGAAAGCGCATTCCTGAAGAACATCAAGCCCAAGGGAGAAATGGACAAAACACGCAGAATCGGGCCGAGCAAACACCGCCATACAACTTTTCAGCCCAAATACGCCACCGCCAAAGCCCAAATCGAACGGGGCCCAAAGAGGCTTGCGCCGCACCACTGGTGCGGCCGCACCCCGCCGAGGCGGCTCGGGCCCAAATTGGTGGCGGTTTGTTACCTTCCAAAATCGGGCGCTGCCGACGTTGGTTGGTCGGTTTAGCAAACTAGGAAGGTATTCCCGTGTCGGTTTTGGCTCCTTCCTTATGGGGAGGGACATTTTCCAATGAGCCCCTCTCCTCTACCTATAAAAGGAGGCCATCTCCCACCATTGTAACACACACCTCACAAGAAAGCTACTCTCTCCTCTCCACTTCTTCTTCTTCCTCCTCCTAGTAGGATTAGTAGTTTAGGATGTGGAGCTAGGCAAAGCTACCAAGGAGGGCTTGGCTCCTTGGAAGATGGATTCCGGGAATAAATCTTTCTATGGTATTCTTCCAAAGCCTTGCTCTTATCTTATCTTGGTTGTGCATTAGGATCGAGTCTTCATGTTATTTCTAAACCTCATGATTTATCCTATGATCTAACATGTTGTTCTTGACATGATCATGACACATGAACTAGTCTATAGTTTCTATGTTGTGATATCGCCATATAGAACTTTATGCTTAAACCATTCATGCAATATAATTGGGTAGTGTCGGGATTGTGCCGAATGGTCGTTTCGTTGTGTCCTTCGGGGCTTGCTCGTGTCCTATTCCGTCCATCCGTAGGGTGGGGGCCATGGGGGGACATGAGTAGTGTCCTAGTATGCGGACGTGGTGTCCTGGATGCCGTATCCTTCGAATACGACGGCATGCCACGGTTGAGGGGGGTAGGCGGCCGGGTCGTGACAAGCCTTGACCGTCCCCTTGAAATCCCCCACGCTCGTATGTTGTGTAGGAGTTCGTGAAATGCCTTCCATTAGGGCGGATGCTCCCGAAGGTCTCCCCGTCCATTTCATTCTCGCCCCGACCTCCTGCTCATGCGTGTTGCCCGACTATCAACTCGGTTCTATGCACGCCCATGACTAGAATCAGATGCTCCACTTAGGACTTTCTTTATTCCTTATTTATCTTTATCCTTGAGTTTGGCTTGAGTGAGTGTGTCAAGTTATCCCTTTACCGTTCCCTTTATATCCCCTCGTCATGAGCATTGGTCCATTACACGCCATGTTATCTTGTTCATGTCTCTATTAGATCCTTTTCCACCATGCCTTCCTTTGGGAAAATATAAATAACGATACCCTCGAATACTTCCGGTGAAATGCTACAATGATAGATCCGTGCGCTTATGGATGAATATCTTAATTGGCAAGATCTATCACCGTTGATGTACCTAGTGTTATCACCGACACGCGGTGGTTTCACTTAGGAATGTCAACGGCGCATTTCCGCGCCGTTATTAGAGATGGGTTCTAAACCTGCTTTCTAGTGATTGCGCTTTAAGAAATACAACAAATACCAACGCACATATCTAAGCGTGATTGCCTTTTTTGGTGATTGCGTTAAGAAATGTCAACAAGCATTTCGGCGCCGTTCTCGGGAAAGCGTTGGTTAAACAAATGATCTAATAGGACATGTTCATTATAATATGCATGTGTAGTGACCATTGTTCATTTTAGGTTTATCTAAAAAAAAATCTCTTATAAATAAAAAGCAAGGACATGTTATCGAAGTTAGTATGCACCTTCGGGTATTCTTGTCGCTAACCATTTCGTGGGGACTAAGAAGAACAAAGGGCACGCGATGCTTGAAAACATGGGGCTACATCGATCGATAAGAAAACTTTGATGCGCTTTGGGCGCAGAACGCACTCAAAAGGAGACCTCGACCTTGCACACTTTCGACTTTTTCATGAAAGTCTAAGTGTGAGAGGGAGGACGGTGATCATATCAAGTTCCACGCACAAGGGGATCATAAAAAAAAAAGAGAAGTGAAAAAAAGAGAGAATAAAAGATGATGTTAGCCTCCCTTGCTATAAAAAAAAGAAAAGAAAAGAAGTTATTGAAAAAAAGAGTCGAAAAAAATATATATATATAAAAAAGAAACAATAAGAGAAAAAAAAAAAAGGGAATATATTTGAAAAAAAAAAGAGAGACGAAAAGAAAGGAACCTCCTCCTTGCACCTTTGTTGTCACAATGGCTCAAGGTCCATATACACTTGTTGTATGTCCGACCTAAGCCTAGTGGCCGCCTCGAGATGGATCATCAAGCTACTACCGCAAAAAAAAAAAAAGCTTCAACGCTCTTGCCCTCCTCATACGCGGGCTGGTACATACACACTCGTGTATGCAAAGGAAAAGCCAAAAGCATGAAGTTCAATTCCAATATATTGGCTTTGAGCTAGCTTGGGGAGGGTCACAACAAGGTAATGTGAATCTTTCACTCTCATCCTTTGTCCATTACCTTGCAAAAAAAAACTATATTCTTTTTGTTCACCTTTCAAAGTCTTCATCTTCATTGGATGAATCTTATTGCTCTTTCATGCTTCCTCTTTCTATATTGGCATGTTTAAGTTTGGAAGTTTTGGTCATACTAGTTGATCATACTTCCATAGGCGTTTTGAATTAAGCATGGTGCTTAGGTCAAAAAGTCTACCTTAATCGATTAGACATGGAGTCGAGTCCGATTATTGAACTAGAGTCGCTAGTGTAGATTTTGGTCAATTCTATGGACTAACCCCCGCAGAATGTATCAACTTCAAGAGGGTAAGTCCCGAGATGACAATGGAGATCAAACCTTGTTTGGTGAACCAAAAAATAATAATATATAATACAAATAAAAAATAATAATAAACCTTTCAAACCCCAAGTATGGTTGTCCCGTTCTTCCAAGTTCATCACAAGACAAGCTTGGGGGAGTCTCCGCACGCTAAAACGTAAGATGTTAATCAAAGATCAAATCATGGCGTGCACAGGCTAGCAACATTCCTAACCGAAGGTAAGTCAAGAAGCTAGCTTGGGGAGGACTCCCACGGAGGTAACTCGTATCTCACATTCCATTCAGTTAATTTCTTATCTTATAAGAATGATGAAATATGAGAATAAAAGAAAAAAAGGGAAGAAGAGAAAGAGAGAGGAGATTTATTCCACTCCATACATATGAGCTATGAAAATGTTTAGTCTTAGTCCCTTGTTGAAATGATGAATAGTTGCTCTGTCTTGTGTTTTTGCCTGCGTGCCTAGTTTATAACTTGAATTTCTCTAAAGTTTGGGTTTAGTGGCAAAGTTTTAATCTCACCTTGAAAAACCCGATTCATGTGGGTTGCATAAGCTTCATCCAGTCTAAGTTGTTGCCAAATATGGTATGGTACAAATAGATTTGCTATGATTTCATTCGAAAAGAGAAACTTGACATCCGGGAATTTATTTCAAAGAAAGAGAAAGATATGGGCTATGCTAAAAAAAGAGAAAAAAAAAAAGAGATAAAAAAGGACATGTGTCCAAGGGCGAGTAGAGCCCACATCTCCAAAAAAAAAAAAAAAAAAAAAAAAAAAGAGAGGAAATAATAGACACAAGTCTAAGGGTGAGTAGAGCCCACCTCTCTGGGAAAAAAGAGAGAAATAAGCCCATACCTTCTCAAAAAGCAAATATGACTTAATAAACAAATCCCGGATGAAAAAGTTGATCAAAAGAATGAATGAGTACTTGTCTCTATTATAACCATTCTATCTGGCAACCGCCCAAGACTTGGAGACGGCTCAAAAGCCCCACAAAAGATGAAAGGTAATAAGGGGTGAATAAACGTGCCATTTTATTCAAACTATAGTAGAACTTTTTGTTATAACCCCGCACGAGGTTAGATATAATCGGCATAGTAGCAACTCCTCGATCAAGAACCAAGTACTTATCTTTTGCTCGAGGACGCGCAAAGGGTAAGCTTGGGGGAGTTTGTTGACGGTCACTAACGACACATTTTTCATGTCAACATTCTACCATAAAGGGGGTGAAACTATACATTATCATACTCATATACATTTATTACTCACATATTTCCACTTGTAGTGACCAAAATGTATTTTGTAGGATTTATAATAAAAACAGGTGGAAATATGACCAAAAGGCGTGACCACGAAAGCGTACTTCAAGATTACAAGCCCGTGGATAAAACGGACGGACAAAACGCCAAAATCGGGCCGAGCAAACGCCACCCCACAACTTTTCAGGCCCAAACACGCCGGCCGCCAAAAGCTCGGGCCGAACCGGGCCAGAAGGGTGCGCCCGCACCCTAAGGTGCGCCCGCACCCTCCTCGGGGCGGTTCGAGCCCAACCGACGAGGCGGTACATTAAGTGTCCAAAACGCTCGGTTCGGGGTGCGTGGCTCGGTTCGTTGAACGGGCGCTGGAGGACGCCGGTTTGGTGCATTCATGGTGTAACATTAGCACTTAGCCCCCTCCTCTCGTCCTATAAGTAGAGGGCCTCTCCCCCTCTCACAACACACCACACAAGAGAGCCACTCTTCCTCTTTCTTCTTCTTCTTCTTCTTTGTAGGTTAGTAGTAGTAGAATAAAGGAGAAAGGCAATGAGCTATCTTGGAGAGCTTGGGCATCTTGTGTCTTTCGGTATGAATAATATCAAGAGTTCCATTTTGTTCTTGCTCTCATTTTATCAATATAGTCATGTTCTTGAATTAGAGCAAAGTTCTTTTGATATAATCTTGATTGACGAACTAGTATATAGTTTCTATATCATGATCTTGTCACATAGAACATTATGCTTAATCTTTCATGCATACATGTTTAGACCAAGAGCTAGATTGTTATGATGAGTTCTATCTAAAGTTAGACTTGGTTGATGTTGGGTTGCGGGATTGATAGTTGTTCCTTCGGGGCATTGCTCTAGTAGAAGGACCCCGAGGACGGGTAAGCCTTGTTAACACGCTAGAGTAATAATCACTAGTGTAGACGTGGTGTCTAGGCTAGGGGTTATCTATCTTTTGTGGCGCACTATACGGTTGAGGGGGTAGGGCGGCCGGGTTGTGACAACCTTGTCCGTCCCTTTGTAATCCCCCACGCTCAGTGTGGCGCAAAGGCAATTGCCGGTCTCCATCCCGGTTTGGGCGACCGCCGGTGCCCGATGTAATTCAGCGAGACCTTGGCTATCTTGACTTAGAATCTCTAACAAGAAAAAATGTGTGTGTATCTCGCTATCTTGACATGACTATCTAGGATATGCCTCCGCTCCATATTAGACTTATTCTTTTATTCATTCTTTTACCTTTATCCTTGAGTTTGGCTTGAGTGTGTGTGTCAAGTTATCCTACTACCTATCCTATTTTATCCCTATTATGAACATTGGTCTATTATACATTCGTTTATCTTGACCATGTCCGAATTAGAGACTTTTACACCATGCCTTCCTTTGGGAAAAATATAAATAACGATACCCCGAATACTTCCGGGTGAAATGCTACAACGGTATTTCCGCGCGCTTGCGGACTTGTTCTCAGAACGCTGCGTAATACCAAATGCACATATCTAAGCGTGATTGCCTTTTTGGTGATTGCGTTAAGAAATGTCAACACCGGCCCGAAGCTACTACACTCGCCGGGCGCAGCGCGCGCCGCCTCGCAAGCCGCCGCACCAAGCCCGAGGCGCGAGCCGTTGGGCTTTGGTCGGGAGTGGCCAACGCCACAAGAAGTTGGTGGCCGTTGGTTGCTCCCGTGGGCTCGACCGTTTTCTTCCACTTTTTCATTTTCTCCAAAAATTTTTAAAATACTTGTTTTTATATACTTTAAAAATTATTTTGAAACTATACTATTATAAATTTTTATTCATAACATATTTTTCTTATTTTTATAAAAGCATTTATTTTATTTAATAAAAATTTATTATTTTGGTTTTTTTTTTTCAAATGCCAATTTACCTATTGGCAAGGGCGGGTTATTTATAGTCACCCGCCTAACTTTTCCCTACTCATTGGCGGGAAGCACCCGCTCTCGGGGGTTTCGTCGTCGATCCTTTGATGGACCACACCGCTTGGTTGGCGATAATGATCTCCGGGTGTGCTTCTTCTTGTCGTACCCATTGAATGGGCACTTGACCACCTTACTCTTGATGTGGAAGATGACGAACCCTTTTCCCACACATATGTCGGCATTGGCCGTGTTGTGGAATGGCCTCCCTAGAAGGAGAGACACATCCTGTTCACGGCCCATGTCGAGAATGACGAAGTCTGCGGGAAAGTACTCGCCTTTAACCCTTATCGGCACATCCTTGAGTATGCCTTTGGGTCACCGAGTCGTCGATCTACCATTTGGAGGACAAAACTTGAAGGTGCAAGTGTCCCACCATGTATCTTGTCAAAGGTGGCCTTGGACATCACATTGATATCGGCCCCGAGATCGCGAGAATGCATTGTTGAAATCATGGGGGCCAATGGCACAGTGATTGTGGGACGCCCAGTGGTCTCCCTTCTTGGCGACGAACGGCGAGTCCATGTTGACACCTACTATTGAATACTTTTAATAGTCAACTAAACATGGAATAAGGGCCTAAAATAAATATCAATATAGATTAGGGGCATTACTAACAGAATTCCATGAGTTTTGGTGATTTATATATTTACAGGGATTAAATAGGAATGAGACAGAGTTTGCAAGCCATACGATATAAAGACTTGTCCGTGAAGCAACTCGGCTTGGCTCCTACGAAAGAACACTCTAGAAGACACCGTAGAACATGCCCCCGAAAGTGGGACCCATCTAGCATAGGGCCAAACCGCCGAGCTCCACCCCCCGTGATTCGGCCGGCCTGGGGCCCCACCGACCTCCATCTTTTTTTATGTCGGTTCACTACCGCCATTGAGGAGCAATCTACACCATTGATCAAGGTCGGTTTGATCCAAGGGCCACGGTGCATCCTCCAAGGCTATATAACAAGACCCCCAGGCCCCGAGGTGAAACCCTAATTCATTCTAATTCATTCAAGTCATTCCAATGAAGTCACCAGTCAAGGATCCCAAGCCCTAGTTCCACCATAATTAGAGCATTAGCTATCTAGGCTAGTTCTAGAGGAAGGCGAGCTTGTGTCGAATTCCTGATCGTCAAGAAGCTGCGGAGGCGAAGCATTTCGTGGCTTCTCTCTTGTATCCAAATTTGTAAGTATGTGGCTTACTACATTTTTATGACGTTGTTCTATTTAATGATTATATTCTTAGTTATATGTTCTAATGCTTATTATGATTATATAACTAGTATAGCTCGATTGTCTTTATATTCAAGCATGAAGCCGTATAGAGCCTACTTAGTTGCGAACTTTGTGGGTGGTCAACAATGTGTAAACGTGGTGTTTATACAACGTTTGCCTGCGACTGCACCCTACATTCCGGGTCATTGGGTAGTTCGTGGTTGTGACATTACCATTGATTCCTCTCGTAGTCCCTCCCCCTCAATGTAGGACTAGTTGAACTTTATTACTCTAGTAGACTTGCTCTGTTCCTGTTCTTCCTTAGTAATGTTCATCATGCGTAGATATATTGCTCTCTTGCCATGATTACTAGATGTACTGCACTAGGCTTAGTATTCATTGACATATGATTAGGAGTAACGTAGGAATATTCTGTCTGCTCTACCTATACCATGTTAATATAGCCTTTTATGATACATTCTAGTGGCACACCATGATCTTTGACTTGGCAGTTATCATATCAGTTATCATATCATTTATCCTTATCTTTATTATGTGACTCATCCTGGTTTGAGTATAGTTAGATTCATGTGGCTACTCTACATTACTATACTGTAAGTGATTCAATCAATCTACCCATAAGCCTACCCCTTCCCTGTGGTAAAATATAAATACGATACCTGGATAGACTCCCGGTGAAATGCTATAATGGTATTTCTATCTGTGTGCTTGCGGATATCTTTCATATTATTTCAAGGATCCAAGTGGCATATCAAGAATACCATACACTCATTTTCTTAGCGTTGCTGCTGGGGATGACAACCTAGTATTAAGGTGATGCTAGAATGTGTGGTACACCTCTGTGCATATCCGAGTGAGATTAACTCCACTCTGGATAATGATACTAAGATACACACCTTTAACTTCGTCTAACCCTTTTTGCTAGATGTGAGATTAACTCCACCTCCAGGCTAACTTTTAGTGAGATACCATTATACATTTCTGGCGCCGTCCTGGGGTTGGATCTTAAATCCATCCTTTAGTGATTGTGTTAAGAAATGTCAACAAGCATTTCTGGCGCCGTTGCCGGGGAAGGGTGCTAGCCAAACCTATAAAAACCCACACATGGATAGATTCATATCACTTGCATCACGTAATGTATCGAGAACCCATTTATCACTACTCAAACAGGCTTACCCTTATGCCGTCTACTTGCTTTTGATCTTATGCAGGGTAAATGTATGAATTGGAGTAACCGTCTGGAGAACTACGTTGACAATCCAGAAGCATTAATCAGAAGGGCAAGATGCAAACTCAGAAAGACTCCAACACCTTCTAAACCAGACGTTGATCAAATCAGGCAAAGCTTAACGCCTGTGTTTGAGGCCATGGCCGACAAGACACTTCATGAGTTCTCAGCTCCAACTACGGCCAACTTCCGCACTAGGCCGGAAGTTGCAATTGGGGACCATGACTTTGAGCTCAAGCCTGGGCTCATCAACATGGTGCAAGCTAGCCAATTTTGTGGAAAGGCACATGAAGACGCGAGTGCTCATCTCCAACACTTCCTGGAGATTTGCAGCACTTTCACCATCAAAGGAGTACCAAGAGATGCCATCCTACTTCGCCACTTCCCATTCTCACTTTTGGGAAAGGCGAAGCAATGGTTCTACGCTACGAAAGAGAAGAACACCACCTGGTCACTCTGCTCTACTGTCTTCCTTGCCAAGTTCTTTCCTATAGGCAAGACAAATGCTTTACTGGGGAAGATTACAAATTTTTAGCAACAAAGACGATGAATCGGCCCCTAAGTGTGGGAGCGCTTCCAAGATTATATTTCTGAATGTCCACTTCACAGGATGGAAAACTGGCTACTTATGCAAACCTTCTACCACGGGCTTAACACTAGTACCCGTGAGACCATGGATGCTGCTGCTGGAGGTGCTTTCCTATCACTTACACTTACCAAAGCTACTGACCTTGTGGAGAAGATGGCTTCCAACCAGAGTTGGAACGAAGAACGTCAGCCCTGCAAGAGATCAGGAGGTATGCATCAACTTAAAGAGGTAGACATGTTGTCTGCCAAGATAGATCTAATAATGAAGAAGCTCGAAGACAGGGCTCCTGAGAAGAAGGAAGTCATGCAAATTCTCGACTCCCGCATGACATGTGAAGAATGTGGAAACACCGGGCACACAGGCAACAGCTGCCCAGAGATTGGAGAGGATGTGAACAACATCAACAATAACAACAACAACTACCGTCCTCAACAGAATCAAGGTTGGAACCAACAGAGGCCCAACTACCCAGGTAACTACTCAGGTAATTATCAAGGTAATAATTTCAATAATAATTACAATCAGCCTTCCTTGAGAGACCTAGTCCTGAACCAGGGTAAAACCATGGAAAACCTAGCTAGAAAGTAAGCATACAATGATAAAATGTTAGAAACTATAAATAATAGAATGGATAGCTTTTCTTCTACAATTAAAAACCAGCACAGCTTTAATAAAATGATAGAGTCTCAAATTTCTCAGCTGGCTATTTCTGTTCCACTAACCACACCAGGTAAGATTTCGGGCCAGCCGGAAGAATTAGAATCTGCAAATCTTGTCGATATATTTAATGCAGGACACTACTATAAAGATTTCTCGAAGAGTGGATGGTCGGATTACTCCCTACCAACCAAGAGAGGAGATCCAGGGAGGCCGGTCATCCCCATCAGAATTGGACCACATACTTTTGACAACGCGCTATGTGACTTCGGCTCAAGCATCAACATCATGCCTAAGGTAATATATGAGAAAATTCATGGAGATCCATTATTGTATACAACCATGTGCTTGCAGCTTGCAGACCAATCACTATGCTACCCCAAGGGGATACTTGAAGATGTTTATATATGGGTTGGACAATCAGGTGTGCCAGCAAACTTTGCAGTAATTGAAACAGGAGGAGATGAAAGGGCACCAATCATATTAGGATGACCATTCTTGAGCATGGCCAAAGCTGTACGCTGATACCGCAAAAATCTGTTTCACCATTAAGGGGAGAAAGGAGAAATTTACCTTCAAGAACTGTGACACTTACGCCCTTTGCTCACCCATAGACACCATATTTCTATGAGTTGACACCAGAGCCTACAATCAAGACCAACAGAAGAAGGAGAAATAAGAATAAGAATAAGGAGTCTCAGAATTCAGCAGCAATGATGATTAACCCGGTACGTACTGAGCTCGATTATCAACTCAAATCTCCAATGCTATGCAAAACTAGAAGATCCAGGTGTCCATACCATAGCATGCTCCATCAACCAGTTGACCTTCAACAATACTTTCTACGACACAGGATCCGGCATAAACTTAATGGCAAAGGTAACGTATGAATTAATATTTGGTAAAATGCCTTTGTACCCAACATATGTGCAGCTGCAGATGGCAGACCAATCATTCCGATTTCCGGAAGGAATTGCAAGAGACATACCAAGTACAGATTAATGAGCACTATGTCCCCACCGACTTTTTAGTCATGGATATGGGAGAAGAACAGGACCCACCACTCGTGCTAGGGAGACCATTCCTCAACACCACGCACGCCATCATCTACATCCGATCAGGAGAAATCCACTTCCAATTCCCTACAGAAAAGGTATGTTGTTACTTTAATAGTTATACTAATTATGAACAGCCAAAGAAGAATAGGTCAGCCCGACGCCGCCAAAAGAAGCAACTCTTGAAGATCCAAGAAGCGGAAGAAGAAGAAAAGGTGGAAGAGCCAACCACTCCGAAAAAGAGCCCACCAACCAAGCAAAGATGGAGGAAGAAGAAAACATCCCCCAAAGGCATCTTCGGAAGAGACATCAAGAGAATCATCGCTGCCACCTTGTGTGACATCCGATGCACCACGGGAAGAATGAACAAAACTAGAGGTCTTGTTCTGAGGACTCTAAATCCCCAAACCCTCGTCGAAAGGTAACTTCGGTAGTTATCCATATTTAATTCTCAACACTGCATTTTTACTTTCTCGCATAGCATATTTACTTCCACATCTACATTAGAAAAGAAAATAAAAAATGTTCATCAAGAAAACTTGAAGCCCCATGTGAATATATCCGAGGCATAAACACCCTCGTGTATATTTGCTATGGTGGCATAAAAATAAAATAAAGATGCATTCATCAAGTATAATTCTTTATCATTTTCTCGAATTGAAAAAAAACTAAAAATATATTAATGCTGCTGATCTAGAATAGTCATAGGCAACTAAGAGCAACGTGGCTAACCGCTAACGCTTATCAATTTCCACTAGCTTTGTTGTCTATTTGAGTTCAAGCAGGATTCAAGGGAGAGAGACATGATAGGATGACACCCTCGTCACTGTCTACCTCAACTTCCACATCATTAACAACCCGACATGTCAATCTAGCTTGGGGGAGAGCACCCCCAGTTATCACAATAAGTATCTCTTTACTATTATTATTAGCTTATATATTTTCTTGGTTTGTTTGAATAAGAGTCTAGTCTATATAGTCTTTATTAGAGTGTGAGAATAAATGATCAAGAGAGAGCGTACACCAATTTGCTTTTGCTCAACTAAAATGAACCATAAAAACATGGAGATGATGAATAGTTGCTCCATCATAATTCCTTGCCAAGCATACCTAGCTTTCAACCTTAAATTCTCCCGAGTTTTGGATACAAATCGCTTTGACTTAAGATTTGCTCTAAACCCGAAACTTGTGGGTTGCAAATGCTTGCTCAAGTCTAGGTGATTGACGGATATGATATATGAAAGTTTGAGCTACTATTTCTCTTACTCCTAGTGACACTAGATTTCTGAAGATTTATCTTTTGAAAATTAAAAATGCAAACATGATGAGTTCCTGTATGACAGAGTGTTGAAACTCCAACCACAGCCATATATAAATGCTTATTAAATAGGAAAACCCTTTGATACATATATAGGTCGCTTACTTTGCATTAAGTTCGGTCAATCTTTGTCGACCCTTA
Organism: Hyparrhenia diplandra; assembly: GCA_015847255.1. Classification (NCBI taxonomy): domain Eukaryota; kingdom Viridiplantae; phylum Streptophyta; class Magnoliopsida; order Poales; family Poaceae; genus Hyparrhenia; species Hyparrhenia diplandra. The sequence goes on along the minus strand of JADLZK010007742.1, from coordinate 247,000 downwards.
GAAACTTGTCATGTTGCTACTCACATACACTCCACTCTATTCCACTTGCATTTATGCTACTTCTACCCTGGAAGTACGCATCCACCAAATATCCACTAAAAATATTCTACTCCTACTCTAGGAGAGAGCAACCAAAAATATTCCCCATATATATCCATCTAGCCAACATCTTACAAAGCTCCTATACCCTTGCTGTTATCTCTCAAAAGTTTATTACAAAAAGAGGCTTGGGTTGTATTCTAAAAAAAAGAGAATAAAAAGGGGAGAGTAAAAAAATGGACAAGTGTCCGCTATAAAAAAACAATGGGTACTTAGATGCCCGCCTCTCCATAAAAAAAAGTGTACAGCCAAGGTTCTCTCAAATGTTTCTAAGTCCCACAGATGAGATATGTTTTCTACCGGAGCAAAGTAGAATTAGGCTTTCACCTCATTCACTTCATTCACCTACCACCATATTCATTGCACTACACTATGCACATGCAAAGATGACTCGTGACTTTGGATCCATTGCTTGACTTTACAATATATGCTTAGTAAGTAGATTTAGTTTTCTCCCACCTATGAACTCCACATATAAGCCTTTGATATAGGGTGAGAGAGAGAGAAGGCATAGTGTCCTACCGCCTTATTCTAAAAATACCACATATTACAAGAGAAAGGCATAACATCATTATTGCCTAGTGAGGATCCACAAATACCACAAATGAGAGACTTGATAGGGTCATACTAAGGAACTCTCGAGTTTTATTTTGAACTTGTAAAAAAAAACTCCAAAATGAAGGTTGATCAAAGAGTTTGAGTCATGGTGCTTGACTTGATTGTTCTATCTTTCAATTGCCCAAAGATCCGAAGAAAAGGCTATAAGCTCCATGGTTAAAGGTAATATGGGTAAGTTGAAGGTTGGAAAAGTTTATTCTGATCCGGAGGAGAAATTTTGTTTGAAAGCATGTGTACTTTTGAGGCGTGAAAGCGTTGCGGCAAAGAACTCCCGATCCTACACTAAGTATAAGTTTAATTTTGCTAAGGGACTAGCAAAAGGTAAGCTTGGGGGAGTTTGTTGACACCAACTATTGAATACTTTTAATAGTCAACTAAACATGGAATAAGGGCCTAAAATAAATATCAACATAGACTAGGGCATTACTAACAGAATTCCATGAGTTTGGGTGATTTATATATTTATAGGGATTAAACAGGAATAAGCCAGAGTTTGCAAGCCATACGATATAAAGACTTGTCCATGAAGGAACTCGGCTTGGCTCCTATGAAAGAAGACTCTAGAAGACACCAGAGAACATGCCCCTAAAAGTGTGACCCATCTAGCATAGGGCCAGACCAGTAGAAGCTCCACCCCCCACCGCCGGTCCAGGGCCCCACCGTCACCTCCATCTTTTTATGTCAGTTCACTACCGCCATTGAGGAGCAATCTACACCATTGATCAAGGTCGGTTTGATCCGAGGGCCACGGTGCATCCTCCGGGGCCATATAACAAGACCCCCTAGCCCCTGGGTGAAACCCTAATTCATTCCAATTCATTCGAAGTCATTCCAATCAAGTCACCAGGTCAAGGATCCCAAGCCCTAGTTCCACCATAATTAGAGCATTAGCTATCTAGGCTAGTTCTAGAGGAGCTCCATTGTCTTTATATTCAAGCATGAAGCCGTATAGAGCCTGCTTAGTTGCGCAATTTGTGGGTGGTCAACAATGTGTAAACGTGGTATTTATACAACGTTTGCCTGCGACTGCACCCTACATTCTCGGGTCGTTGGGTAGTTCATGGTTGTGACATTACCATTGATTCCTCTGTAGTCCCTCCCCCGAATGTAGGACTAGTTGAACTTTATTACTCTAGTAGACTTGCTCTGTTCCTGTTCTTCCTTAGTAATGTTCATCATGCGTAGATATATTGCTCTCTTGCCATGATTACTAGATGTACTGCACTAGTCTTAGTAATCATTGACATATGATTAGGAGTAACGTAGGAATATTCTGTCTGCTCTACCTATACCATGTTAATATAGCCTTTTATGATACATTTTAGTGGCACACCATGATCTTTGACTTGGCAGTTATCATATTAGTTATCATATCATTTATCCTTATCTTTATTATGTGACTCATCCTGGTTTGAGTATAGTTAGATTCGTATGGCTACTCTACATTACTATACTGCAAGTGATTCAATCAATCTACCCATAAGCCTACCCCTTCCCTGTGGTAAAATATAAATACGATACCTGGATAGACACCCTAAGAAATGCTACAATGGTATTTCTATCTGTGCGCTTGTGGATATCATTCATATTATTTCAAGGATCCAAGTGGCATATCAAGAATACCATACACGCATTTTCTTAGCGTTCTTCTTTGGGGATGACAACCTAGTATTAAGGTGATGCTAGAATGTGTGGTACACCTTCAGGCATATCCGAAAGTGAGATTAACTCCACTCGGATAATGATACTAAGTGTTGATGGTCACTAACCTCATATTTTTCGCGTCAACATACTACCATAAAGGGGGTGAAACTATTCCTTTTATACTCATATACATTTATTACTCACATATTTCCACTTGTAGTGTCCAAAATGTATTTTGCAAGATTTATAATAAAAACAGTGGAAATACGATCGAAAGGCGCAACCCCGAAAAGCGCACTTTAAAAAGATCACAAGCCCAGGGTTGAAATGGACCGAAACTAAAGAATTGGGCCAACCAAAGACCGCACCACAACTTTTCACGACAGAAGACAACGGCACCGCCAAAACCGGGCCGCCCGGGCCTAGAGGGGGCACGCCCACACCCTAAGGTGCGCCCGCACCTCCTCGGGGGCGGTTCAGCCCCCTGGGCCGGCTGGTCGGTTCCATTACTCCCCTGGAGGGCGGTGCGGTGGTGGGATGGCCGGTTCAACGTACCAGGACGCCTTCCTTAGGTCGGTTTAGGGGTATTAGGGTCTTTTAGCCCCCTCTCCTTTGTGTATAAGTAGCTCTCCCCTCTCCCTCTCTTCCACACACACCATTGAGTCTACCTACAAAGCAGCACCACCTCACTCTCTACCACCACACTCTTCTTCTTCTTCTTCTTTGGTTAGAGCTTGGAGTAGAAGAGCTACAAAGGAGAGCTTGTAATCTAGAAGGAAGAGCACTTTGGTAATATACATTCTCGATGGATCTTTCTTCTATTTACAAGTTCTATTTCTATGATCATGGTCTAACTTATGAACTAGAGTATAGTCTTGTTCATGTTATAGTGTTGATATATGAACTAGTATATAGTTTACATATCATGATCTTGACATGTTCATATTTCGCTCTTCATCGATCATCGTTATGCATAACATGATTAGAGGTGGGATAACGGTTCATCGTTCTTTTTCGGGTTTGCTCTTGTCTTAGTCCGTCCCATCCGTAGGGTGGGGATCCCGGGGGACAAGAGTAGTGCTCTAGTACGCGGGCATGGTGCCCTGGGTATTACGACACCTTCGAATATGAGAGCATGCCACAATCGTGGGGGTAGGCGGTAGGGGTTGTGACAACCCCGTCCGGCCCCTTGTAATCCCCCTCGCTCGCATGTAATGTAGGAGTTCAGAATGCCTTCCATTGGGCCTGGATGGTATCCCGAGGTCACCCCGTTATCCTAGACATAACCATGCTTATATCGTGTTAGCATATGATCCTAACTATTCATTTGTATGACCATGACTAGATGCATTAGAATACTCAATTAGGTTATTCATTTATTCTTTATCTATTTTCTTTATCCTTTTAAGGTGGTGTTGACGTTTCTTAACGTCCGCAGAAAGAATCCGCAAGCGCATGTAATGTCGTTGTAGCTTTCACCCCGGAAATATTCGTGGTATCGTATTTTCCACAGGGAACGGAGGTACTCTCTCCTAACTAGTTCGGCCCAAGGACACACAAGGCCAAAGATGGGGAGGATTATCGAGAAGGATCCCTACACCTTTAGGGTCTATGGTTAGCCGCCTCGAGCTAATTGTTCACTTCGGCACCGGCCCTCGCCCAATACCGGGCAGTCCCTAATTAGCTTCACGTCACACCCGAACGTGGAGGGATTACAAGGGACGGACAAGGCCATCCACGACCCTGCCGCCTACCCTCACGACCGTGGGGTGCCGCAAAAGATAGACAACCACTAGCCCAAACACCACGTCTACGCTAGTGATTAACACTCTAGTGTTTGCCGGTTCCCTGGTCAAAGGGTTCCACCACTAGAGTTCCGCCCGAAGGAACGACTATCGATCCCGCAAACGAGTAGATAAAGCTTGGATAAACAAAAGACAATAAAGATTATCGAGAACCGAGGATGCTTACTTAGCCAAGATCCCGTGAAGGAGCTAAGCACGAATCCACCGAGGTACAAGTCCTGGAGACACCGACAAGTCCCACTTCCCCCGCCTCGGTCCTTCACATCTCTCCTCCGCCGATCACTCTACTACCACTAGCTAGGGCCTAAGCCCATAGGAATGTTGCTCAAGAGTAGAGGGGAGAGTCCTCTTAGAGGAGAGGGACAGACTCTTCCTTGGAATGGTGTGTTTGAAGGAGGAGGAGAGGCCCTCTATGTATAGGAGAGGTGGAGGGGGTGTTTGTCAATTTCTAGTGCATTGAAGGGCCTCCAGGATGTCCAGGTGCGTCCTCCCGAGCTCCCCACGTCGGTAACTTGAATGCTCCACCGCCTGTACCAAGAACCGGAGGAAAACCGGCCTCCAGGGCCGCGAACCAGAGCTGAACCGGCGGACTGCTGTGCTGTCTGCATTTACTGGTAATAAAATCGGCATCCAGGGCCAGCAGACCGGCCGAACCGGCCGTGGACCGCGCGTCCACGCGCCTGGACCGGAAACCGCCTCAGGGGAGCGAACCAACGCGCGCCACGTGCCCCTGCCGGGCCGGGCGAACCGCGCCAAGCGCGTCCGCGCGCAACGCCCGCGTGGGACGACCGCTGGGCCACGCGTCCGGCCGGTGTTGGTCGATTTCAAACTCGATCCCGCGTCCGTTTTCGCCTGCACACGCGCGTGGGGAGACCAGCGCCGACAGGGGGCCCGACCAGCGCAGCGCAGCAGCAGCGGGAGCGCGCCCGCGTCCCGCCCGGGGGCATGCCGCCACGTGGCCGCGCCGGGTTGGCCGGGCTAGTCGACCGTGCCCCCGGCGGGGGACAGCTGCTGCGCGTGGGCCCCGCATGTCAGCGGGTTCGCCCCGCTACTGCTGACGATGCTGCCACTGCCACGTGTCCGCGTCTGATACGTCATGCATGGCACTGTTTACGTTAACGTGGAGACTCTCATTTCATGTGTACTTTTGTTTGTTCAATATCTTTTCCATCCGAGTCCAAATATATCAAGTAATATATCCATTTCGATCAGCGTGACGAGCTCTCCGTGATGGTGTACTTTGTTTTGCCTTTTAAGATACCTTTTCTTTATGATAAATGGAGAATTCCTGCATTGCACTTAGAAATACCAAAACTTGTGGAACAAGTTAGAATTAAACCCTACCACTAAGTTTGATAGCCAAAAGTGAAAGTTTTATGCAGGTGTTGACGGTATAAAATAGGTAGTTAACGACCGTCAACGTGTGGATTCCAATATGTGTGTCACACTATCTATGAACCGTATTGCTTACCCCCTGTTATGATCAAGTTGGACTTAGCGTACACACATTCCATCATCCGGATGCCATGCCAGCCTTCTTATATACAAGCCTTCCTTTGGGAAAAATATAAATAACGATACCCCCTGAATACTTCCCGGTGAAATGCTACAATGATAGATCCGTGCGCTTTGATGAAATATCAACTATGGCAAGATCTATCACCGTTGATTGAAAGTGCGCTATCACCGACACGGTGGTTCCACTTAGTGATATCGACGGCACGTTTCGAGGCGCCCGTCATTAGGGATGGGTTCTAAACCTTTGTTTCTAGTGATTGCGCTAAGAAACGCCAACAAGCATTTCTAGCGCCGTTCTTGAGGGAAGGCATTGTTATAAGAAATCACTAGGCGGGCTATGAATATGAAATGTGTATGCGTGGTAGCCACTTGCTCATATAGGCTAATCTTTTATGTTTTCTCCCCGCTGTGGATGAAAACAGATAGTGTATGTCGGGTTTCCAATCTGCCGACAAAACTTCATCGAGGATCCCGAGGCACTCCTAAGGAAGAACAAAGTCCTGCACCTCTTCTTCTTCAAATGAACCCCGACGGTTGAGACCGACACCCCTGCACCAACCGAACCGCAAGCCATGGCTCAAAAAGTCGCCGCAAGGCGATTTCTCCGCTCCGCCATTGCCGCCAATGTGCCCACCGGGCGGTGGTGAATGTGGCGACAAGAACTTCGAGCCGCGTGCCGGGCTAATCACTATGGTGCAAGCGGTCCCATTCTCGTGGATCGCTTAGCGAGGGACGCCAACGCTCATCTCCAACACTTCCTTGAGCCGTGGTGACACGATAGTCATCAAGGGCGCCGAGCCCGACGTTATCAAAGCTCGCTTTGTTCCCCTTCTCCCTTGTGGGGAAGGCGAAACAATGGTTCTACAAGGACAAGGAAGTCACAATACGTGAGCCAAGTGCTCCACGGCGTTCTCGGCTAAGTTCTTCCCCATGGGCAAAACCAATGCCCCAGGGGGAAGGATCGCCAATATCCAAAGCCGAGAACTCAATGGAACCCATTCCCAGGCGTAGGAAAGGATGCAAGAATATATTCAAGCATGCCCGCACCACGGATGGAGAATTGGTCGGTGCTCCAAAACTTCTATAATGGTCTCACGGCCATATCGAAGGGGCACCTAGATGCCGCCGCTAGTGGCGCATTCTTGTCACTTTCACCACCGATCGGTGCAACAGCCCGATCGACAAAATGGTGGCAAAACCGTGAGTCGGGGAGGACGTAACCCCACCAAAAACACAAAAAGGCATGCATACCGTGAAGGAGGCGGATGTGCTTGCCGCAAAATGGATCTATTGCTGAAGAAGCCGGACGAGCGCAAAGACGACTCAAATACTCGCCAGGCGCCCGGTTTACGCCACGGACTCACACATGACGTGTGAGACCTGTGGTAGTGAAGTTGGCCACTCGGGGACAATTGCCCCGAGACCCGTGAAGAAGCCGCATTCATCAATAACAACGGGTACCGCCAACCTCAGCAAGGCTGGAACAACCAGTCCCGGCCACCATTCCAAGGTAACCATGGCTATAACCCCAATTATAGCTCCGGTCAACCTTCATTCAAGGACCTCGGTAATGGGCCAAGCCAAGATCAATGAAAACCTCGCCAAAAAAGATAAGCGAATGATAGCATATTGGAAGGGGTCACAGCAAAATTCGGATGGGCTCAACTCGCTATGAAAGATCAGGTGAATTTCAACAAAATGATTGAAACTCAAATATCCCCTAATTTAGCCGCCGTCTCCCTGGCCATGGTTGGAGAAAACTTCAGGACAATCTGAAGCCCCTCATGAAAACATAAATGCAAGAACCACGAGAGGGGACAGTCCACTTTCGTGACCCGCCAAATCCTAACCATGTGGCGAGGAAACGAAAAAGAGAGGCAGCCCAAAGAGGCAATGCCCCAAGCTGAGAGGAGCCCGAAGAGTGGTACCGTTGGAATACACAAACACAACCTACTTACCATTTACCACAAGAACAAGAAGGCGGCGTTGGATGAGCGCTTCACTTTCGGTTCGTGGAAATGATCCGAAAAGTGCACGTAAGTGTACCACTTCGGATGTGCTCCACGCCCCTCATATGCCAAGTACATCAAAGATATCATCCGAATAGCGGCCACTACCAACAAATGAAGTTGTGAAGTTAATGAAGAATGTAGTGCCGCTATTCTCAATCATCTCGCGAAAAAGAAGAAGGATCCGTGTTGTCCTACAATCTCCTCGCTCAATCGGGACACGACATTTGACCATGCCCTATGTGACTTGGGTGCTAGCGTAAGTGTCATGCCCAAGTCGGGCTTTGACAAACCGAAACATACACATCTAGAGCCAACAACCATGACACTCCAAATTGGCGGACTCGTCCCATAAGGTATTCAAGCAGGATTGCAAGAGGATATACCGGTGAAGATCCGGGGATACTTTGTCCCAGCTTGACTTCGTGGTGTTGGATATGGAAGTAACCAATGACACACCACTCATCCTTGACGACGACGTTTGAGCACGGTACGGGGACAAATTAATGTTGGGGCGGGAGAAATCCTCTTCAATATTAATGGCAATGAAGAAAAGTTTGAATTGTGCCCCTGATCTCGGAAGAGTGCAAAATGATCCTGATAAAGTATGGGGAGCAAGGAATCAAGGAAATAGAAATACAACCCCTAAAAACCCAAGAACACTCCCAAGGCCGTCAACGGCCGGTAAAAAGTGGGAGCAAAAGAAAAAACAACTCGAAAAAGGGAAAAGAGGAGCGTAAAATAAAGAAAATTCCCATTTTTACTAGGGGACCAAAGAAAGGAAAGTCCCCAAAAGAAAAAGCTCTAAAAGAGAGTTCCACACCCAAGGAAACCAAGGAGGAGCCGAAACAAAAGAAAATGTCAAAATACACTCCTCCTCAAAAGGTGTGGATGCCCAAACAGTGCAATCATCCGTGTGTCTCGTGGATCGGATTTACCATCAAGCAAAGAAATCGAGAGAAAGTCCTGTCCCCACGGACTCAAGATTGTGGGCCCTCCGCCAAAGGTAAAATGGCATCTACCGCAAAAAAGGCAAAAACAAATAAAAGGTACCTATAGGCTACCAGATAGCTTGGGGAGGACCCCCCCGCAGTATCATCGCATCGCATATTTACTTTCAACAAAATCTTATTTAATTTTCTCATGTTTAATCTTTCCAAAGATCCTTGCATTTTAAAAAAAAAGAGTATATGATATATAAAAATATTTTATTATCAAAACAAAACAAAAATATTTACCACACAAAAATCTATACATAAATATTTTCAAAGCTAAAATAATAATCTTTATAAATAAAATAAATTCTTTTATGAAAAATAAGAAAAGTATTTCCTAAATAAAAATGTATAAGAAAATATCTTTAAAAAAAAATCCAAAAATAGAATAAGCAAATTCTTCTTATGCTTTCATGCCTATACATATGAGCTATGAAAATGTTTAGTTTTAGTCCCTTGTTGAAATGATGAATAGTTGCTCGTCTTATGTTTTGCTTGTGCCTAGTTTATAACTTAAATTTCTCTAAAGTTTGAGTTTAGTGGCAAAGTTTTAATCTCACCTTGAAAAGCCTGATTCATGTGGGTTGCATAAGCTTTATCTGATCTAAGTTGTTGCCGGATATGATATGGTAAAATGAGCTTGCTATGACATTATTCCTAGTATGACTTGACATCCAGAGATTTCTTTTCAAAATTCAAAATTCAAAAGTTCCTCAATGATATGCATAATCCCACCAAAGCCATATGACAAGATGATATGATCAATCTTAAAAACCTTAGTCATATGATACTTGTTTTCATGGTGAGCCCTTTTCAAAAAGCCATAACCCATGTTGAGATTCTTTTCATATGCCCATGATCAAGAAACATGTACACCCGTAAATAAGCGCCGATTCTCACACCGAGAATTGCGCACAACATGCACCCTTCCATCCACCAAAATAAAGCTCCAATCATTTTATCATGCTCTCTCACAAAAATTCTTGTTACAAAAAAGGAGAAGTATGGGCTATGCTTAAAAGAAAAAGAAAGATGGACAAATGTCCCAATAAAGACGAGGAAGTCAAGACTGGCCCAAAAAAAAGAGAAAGAAAGGTAGCCCATACCTCCTTCAATCAAAAAAGCAAGAGAGTCATGATACTTGGAGACCACCAAAAAAATACAAAAATATATCCCACACACTTTGCACTTCTTGATCAAAGCATATGACTAGTCTCTCCTAGTGGTTTGGCCTTTGACGAGGGCAACATGACATGATACAAGTATGCCACTCTTTTTACCTACCCAGAACTCCACAAAAAGCTTTATTAGTTGGTAGGCAAAAAGAAAGGCAAATACTAAGCCTTTGGTGAGGATCAACCACTTACATACATTGAGCGATCGAAAGTGATCATTTGAGGAACTACTTTTATTTGCAAAATATTTCAAAAACCTCGGGATTAATAGTCACTTTCGAAAAGAATAAAAGATAAGCGAGCTCGATGAACCATTCTATCCGGCAACCACCCAAGACTCGAGAGACGGCTCAAAAAGCCCCGCTACGATGAAAGGTAATAAAGGGTGAATAAAGACGTGGCATTTTATTCAAACTATAGTAGAAAATTTTGTTATAAACCTGGCACTTGTGAAATGTAATCGGCATAGTAGCAACTCCCGATCAACAACCAAGTACTTATCTTTTTGCTCGAGGACGGCGCAAAGGGTAAGCTTGGGGGAGTTTGTTGACGGTCACTAACGACATATTTTTTTCCCCGTCAACATACTACCATAAAGGGGTGAAACTATTCCTTTTTATACTCATATACATTTATTACTCACATATTTCCACTTGTAGTGTCCGAAATGTATTTTGCAGTATTTATAATAAAAATAGGTGGAAATACGACCGAAAGGCACAACCCCGGAAAGCGCACTTTAGAAGATCACAAGCCCAGGGTTGAAATGGACCGAAACTACAGAATTGGGCCAACCAAACACCGCACCACAACTTTTCACGGCCAGAAGACAACGGCACGCCAAAACCCGCCGCGGCGGGGCCCGGAGGTGCGCCCAAGACCCTAAAGTGCGCCCGCACCCTCCCAGGGGCGGTTCAGGCCCGGCCGGGCTGGTCGGTTCCATTACTCCCCCCGGAGGGCGGTGCGGTGGTGGGATGGCCGGTTCAACGTACCAGGACACCTTCCTTAGGTCGGTTTAGGGGTATTAGGGTCTTTTAGCCCCCTCTCCTTTGTGTATAAGTAGCTCTCCCCTCTCCCTCTCTTCCACACACACCATTGGAGTCTACCTACACCAGCACCACCTCACTCTCTACCACCACACTCTTCTTCTTCTTCTTCTTTGGTTAGAGCTTGGAGTAGAAGAGCTACAAAGGAGAGCTTGTAATCTAGAAGGAAGAGCACTTTGGTAATATACATTCTCGATGGATCTTTCTTCTATTTGCAAGTTCTCTTTCTATGATCATGGTCTAACTTATGAACTAGAGTATAGTCTTGTTCATGTTATAGTGTTGATATATGAACTAGTATATAGTTTACATATCATGATCTTGACATGTTCATATTCGTTCTTCATCGATCATCGTATGCATAACATGATTAGAGGTGGGATAACGGTTCGTCGTTCTTTCGGGTTTGCTCTTGTCTTAGTCCGTCCATCCGTAGGGTGGGGATCCTGGGGGGACAAGAGTAGTGCTCTAGTACGCGGGCATGGTGCCCGAGTATTATGACACCTTCGAATATGAGAGCATGCCACGATCGTGGGGGTAGGCGGGTTGTGACAGCCCTGTCCGTCCCCTTGTAATCCCCCTCGTTCGCATGTAATGTAGGAGTTCGTAAATGCCTTCCATTGGGCCGGATGGTATCCGGGAGGTCTCCCTGTTATCCTAGATGTAACTATGCTTATGTCGTGTTAGCATATGATCCTAACTATTCATTTGTATGACCATGACTAGATGCATTAGAATACTCCATTAGGTTATTCATTTATTCTTTATCTATTTTCTTTATCCTTTCAAGGTGGATTCCAATATGTGTGTCACACTATCTATGAACCGTATTGCTTACCCCCCAATTATGATCAAGTTGGACTTAGCGTACACACATTCCATTATCCGGATGCCATGCTAGCTTCTTATATACAAGCCTTCCTTTGGGAAAATATAAATAACGATACCCCGAATACTTCCTGGGTGAAATGCTACAATGATAATCCGTGGCGCTGCGATGAAATATCAACTATGGCAAGATCTATCACCGTTGATTGAAAGTGTGCTATCACTGACACGGTGGTTCCACTTAGTGATATCGATGGCATGTTTCAAGGCGCCGTCATTAGGGATGGGTTCTAAACCTGTTTCTAGTGATTGCGCTAAGAAACGCCAACAAGGGCATCCACAATCAAAGCAACTCAGCTCACTCCCCACTCTCACAGCACACTCCATGATATTGGCATCTGCCTCAATCACAGAGACTTGGGAGCCCGCTCCCTCTCTCAAACCAGCTTGTAGCCACCCCTCTACGAGCATTTGAGCTCGGATAGTGACTCCAACTGGACTAGGGCACCGATCTTGCTCGAACCATTATACATCCCCGTGTCATTGTCTCTTGAGTTAGGCCATCGGCACACACTAGCCGGTCGACATCGTGATCGTGGTATAGAACCATGACGCTTGGCGCGCCCGGTAGGGGGCCTTGTGGGCGACATCCACTTCGATGGCTCTTTCCACCGCCTCCCCAGCGTCCCGGCGCACCGCGTTGGGGACACCGCCTTCGCCGGCATTAGCTTCGAGGGATCCCTCGTCGGGGCCACCTTCCTCCTCGGGCGGTGCGGGGACGCGGCGGCATTCCACAGCTGATCCACAACACAGCCGACTCTGTGTTGGTCCACTCCTACCGGATTCGACTTCGTGCACTGAGCCTGTCCGCATGGCGGCGAATCGCGCGCACGACATAGCGGGTCTACTCCCGCACATCCCGGGCTCCAGAGCCGACTTCAGGAGCTCCTTCGACGCGTCACCTTCCCATCGCCAATGTCATCCCGCAGCTTTGGCGAGCCACACGCCCACCTCGGAGTTCTGGCCACCTACGCCGAGATGTACCCTCGACGGCGGCCTCTTCGCCAACACCCTGCAGCAACGAGCTCGGGGTGACCGCCTCGAGGCCGCACTCGGCAGCATGAGCCTCGTTTGACGCCGACCCCACTCGCAAGTGCTTCATGTGCCAAACCTCCGAGGGTGGGCGCAAAGCGTCCACGAGGAGGATCAGACACCGGAGCATACCCCTAAGCACTCGGGATGGGACGCCGTGCGCCTCCGGACGACGCCGCCCAGCGGTCGACGCCGACTCGACGAGCTCAACGAAGTTCGAGCGACATCGAGCGGAAAGGGAAGCGCCCGCCGAGGAGGGAGCACGGCACCGGTCCGGGGTCGGCGAGAGGCCCACCGACGCATCGTCCGACGACGAGGTAGGCGACCTCCCGCGCCGCCTTTGGTCGGGCATCCCAGCACCTCGCCGCTTCCATACTCCTTCACGGCTGCCCCGAGCCGGGAGGCCCCGAGGCGAGGCGAATCCACCGGCGCTGAGGTCGCCATTGAGCGCTCCGCCGAGCAAAGAAGCGGAGAGCTCCTAAGATCACCGTTGGTAATTATTAAGTGCTAAAAGAATATGAAGGTTCTCGTTTACGCACGTAATACCATTGTAGCTTTTCCCTAGGAGAGTATTCTAGAGTATCGTATCCACAGGGAAGCTTTGGCATAAGAATCTAATAATTCACAATCATGCATCTACTAACTTAGCAAACCACTAGACTAAAGTGAGAGGGTAAATGATATATGATAGGAGTTAAGCATAATCACACACAAGAGAATTCCTAAGATAAATATGTAGCTAGCAAGTTGAGAGGACAGCGGGAGAGATCAAGGTTCCTATGTACTTCTCTATTACTTAGGTTCTATGATAGCAATCACACTAATGCACTTTGGAGCAACGGTACCTTTCTCGGCTCTCGAATAGACGGGAAGGGGTAGCCTGGGAAGGCCGCCAAAAGCTCTACGAAACACCAACCCGTGCGTGGTGGACTACATCGGCCCGGTCGAGAAGCCGTCACCTGGGGGCTACCACAACTATCCGTAGGTTTGGGCGCAACCTCAGGTAACCTATAGCCTAGACACCATGTCTATACTATCGATTACAACTCTAGCTACTGCAAATAACTAGAGCCCTCAATACGAGCGGAGATCCCATGCAATAGCATAACAACTATACTAACCAATTATATGAAAGACATAGAAGTAAATAGAGAAGATAAATATATAAATCATAAGTCTTACAAAGGAAGGATACAAGACATACCAAACTCTATAGACATCTCCAGAATCGGAGCGTAGCTCCACTCTCCCTAACTCTCTAGTTGCTAATCTACTACATTGGAGAGTCTAGCCCTAATTCTCTAATGTGGAGGAGAGGTTGTCCTCACATTGGGACACCTCCATGACCAACAGGTCAAGAGATAATGAATAGAATGAATTAGGGTTAGACCCAGGGGTAAGGGGGTCTATTTATATAGCCCTTGGCGATGAACGATGGACCTTGGATCAAACCGACCTTGAGCAACGGCGTAGATACAACCTCAATGTCGGTTTATAACCGACCTAGAAAGGTGAGGCTGATAGGTGGGACCCACCTGGCGGTCGCCAGTGATGGGCTCGGCGATCGCCAGGACTCTGTGTCCTGGTGAGTTCTACTTCCTCCTGGTGTCTTCTGGTGTCTTCTAGAATGTTTTAGTCCACTTTTCGGATTGAGTTGACTCACGGTCAAGTCTTATCATCGTATGGGATGCAAACTCGTAGGGTTTTCACTGCTCTTATCTGCTTTTATCTGTTCAGTCCCTGCAAGTCATGAAATACCAAAACTTGTGGAAATATGTTAGTTAGACCCCTAGACTTATGTTGATGTTCATTCTAAGCCCTTATTTCATGTTTAGTTGGCTAGTAAAATTATGCTATAAGGCATACCAACAATCACACCGCCGGCTTCAAGAGGAGCACGAGGTCTCCTCTAACCAGAGGCCGGCCCGTGATGACTCCCCGCACGTCCACGTACGCCGACGCGTGGGCGAGAACACCGCGATGACCACCCCGCTCGCTCCTACAGCCAGAGACGGGGAGGCTGCTACGGCGCCGGGAGGACCGCGGCAGAGCCCGACTCCGAGGGAAGGAGGCCTCCGATACCCTCCACTCGAGCTCGCGACGTCACACGTTCCCGAGCTCAAGATGGAGCCCGCAGCGAGTCCGACTCGCATGTGAGGCGACCCGGGGTGTTCAGCTCCCCGAGTCCACGACGCCGCCGTGCTTTCCGCTTCCGAGCTCCGACCTCTGTCCAAAGTATAACGGGGAGACAGACCCGGTGTGTGGCTCGAGGACTACCGCCTCGCGTGCCGCACCGGGAGGAGCGAAGGGCGACCTCTTCATCATCCGCAACCTCCCCCTATACCCCGCTGACATGACCCGCTCGTGGCTGGAGCATTTGCCTGCAGGCCAGATCAACAACTGGCGTGACCTCCGCGACGTCTTCGTCGGCAACTTCCAGGGGACCTACACCCATCCTAGCAACGCCGGGACCTTTGCGGCTGCAAGCGTAGGGAAGGGCGAGGGCCTACGCGACTACATCGCACTTCTCCAAGCTTTGCAACGAGCTCACCGATGCCACGATGCGAGATCATCACACAGCCACCTTCGCAACCACCGCGAGACCCTCATCCGCGAGCTCTGCGTCCGCCGCAAGCCCAAGACCGTCAAGGAGCTCCTCGACCTCGCCACCAACCACGCCTGGGGGAGAGGAGGCCATCTCCTCATGTCCTTCACGGCTCCACCGGGAAGGGCAAGGAGAAGATCGCGATGAGGGCGCAGAGGGGTCTCAGATCGGGCCCCGTGAAGAAGGGCAAGAACATGTGCCACCTAAACAACGATGACTTCGTGGTGGTGGTCGACAAGAAGAAGGCGGGCGGCAAGGCGGTGAAGCCGAACGCCCAAAGGACTACTTCAAGAAGATGCTCGAGCGCCCGCCCAACCACGAGGGACCGGTCAAGCACAAGCCGAAGTAGTGCAACCTCATGAAGAGGTTCGTGGACGGCACCCGGCAAGTGAGGACGCCGGGTACGAAGCGGGGCAACGACAGGCGCCGGGCGAACGTGCGGCGACAAGGACGTTTACCGGAGGACGGCGCCCGCCAACGCCGTCTTCGGGGGGCCATCCGCGTACGAGTCCAAGCGCCGTCAGAAGCTCATGCGGCGTGAGGTCCTCTTCACCGAGCTGGCCGCCCCCTCCTACCTCAAGTGGTCGGAGGCGCCCATCACCTTCGACAAGACCGACCACCCGGTGCACATCCCATAGCCCGGGAGGTTCCCGCCGTCGTCGACCCGATCGTCGGCACCAAGCGCCTTGGCAAGGTGGTCATGGATGGAGGCGCCGGCCTCAACCTCCTCTACATCGACACCCTCGACGCCCTCGGCATCTCGGCTTCGCCTCCCGCCTTCGACGGATCCCCGCCCACGGGTCGTGCCGGGAAGCAGCGGTCTGCGCTTCCGGCGCATCGACCTCCCGTCACCTTCGCACTCCGGAAAGCAACTTCCGCAAGGAGGTGCTCACCTTCGAGGCCCCGCTTCGGGCGCGCATCACGCGTTACTAGGCCGGGCCATGCTACGCCGGTTCATGGCCATCCCCAACTACACGCACTGCTGAAGATCCCAGGCTGAAGGGCATGATCACCGCCAACTCCACCTTCGAGCACGCGTCCAATCGCGGACAACGAGTCCGCGCGCGATGCGCCAACGCCGCCATCGAGTCCGAAAAGCCGTCCCCAAGCCGCCGCTCTGGTCGGGCCGCGGAGGACTCAAATGAGCTCAAGAAGGCAAAATGAGCTCATCCGGCGAGCTCGAGAAGGTGGCGGGCTCGTTTGAGCGGACCAGACGCCAAGGCCGTCGCGGTGGATGAGGAGGGGCGCACCGCTCGCGATCGGGTGCCGAGCTCACACCTAAATAGGAAAGAGAGCTCATCGACTTGTTCGCCACAACCTCGACGATGTTCGCATGGAGACCCTCGGACATGCCCGGCATACCGAGGGAAGTCGCCGAGCACTCCTTGAGCATCAAGCCCGGTTCTCGGCGGTGAAGCAATGCTCCGGCGCTGACGACGGCGGCGACGTGTAATCGCCGAGGAAATAGGTAAGCTCTTAGCGGCCGGCTTTATCAAGGAGGTGCTTCATCCCGAGTGGATAGCCAACCCCCCTCGTACTTGTTAAGAAGAAAAATGGGAAATGAAGAATGTGTGTTGATTATACGAGTCTCAACAAGGCATGCCCAAAGGATCCGTTTCCTTTGCCGCATCGACCAAATCGTTGACTCCACCTCCCGGTGCGAGGCGCTCTGTTTTTCGATGCTTACTCCGGCTACCACCGCATCGCGATGAACATCAATCAGCCCGCCACCTCCTTCATCACTCCCTTTGGTGCGTTACGCTCGTGACCATGCCTTTTGGGCTAAAAACACCTGCGCCACCTTCCAAAGGTGCATGCGAAAGTCTTCAAAGAGCTTCTCGGAAGCGTCGAAGCGTCGTCGATGACATCGTAGTCAAGACAAACGCACGGGCGAGCTCGTTCCGACCTCGGCGAGTCTTCGCAAGCTCCATGAATTCGTGAGTAAAACTCAATCTGGAGCGGCATCAAAGCCAACCCCGAAAAAATCGGGCAATCAGAGCATGGGGCCCATCAAAACGTCAAGGGCGCATACGGCTCACGGGATGCCTCGCCGCCCAAGTCGGTTCATCGCACGGCTCGGGGAACGAAGCCTTCCCGCTGTACAAACTCCTAAAGAAGTCAGAGCACTTTACCTGGACCGACAAGGCACAAGCGGCCCATGACTCTCTCTCAAGGAGCTCTTGGCCAACCCACCCGCGCTCACACCGCCCAAGCCCGATGAGCCCGTCTTTGCTCTACATCGCGGCGACCTCACGGAGTCGTGAGCTCGGTACTCGTGGTTGAGCGCGAGGAGGAAGGACATGTGCTCCGCGTGCAACGTCCCGTCTACTTCATCAGTGAGGTCCTCTCCGACACTAAGACCCGGTACCCGTAGATCTAGAAGCTCGCGTACGCCTTGCTGATCACACGGTGCAAGCTCCGCCATTACTTCGACGCACATCCGATCACCGTCGTCTCCATGTATCCTCTTGGCGAGGTCATCCATAGCCCCGAGGCCACGGGGCGATCGCCAAATGGGGTATCGAGCTGATGGGGTCGGCGTCTCGTCTGTGGCCGCCTCGAGGAAGCCATCAAGTCTCAAGTTCTCCCGACCGTAGGCGGAGTGGACCGAGACGCAAATGCGCCACCAAGGCCGGACAACGAGGAGTCCGGGGTCCTCTACTTGACGGCTCGGTGAAGAAGTTTAGCGTGGGGGCTGGGTTGGTCTTCGCCTCCGCCGCAATGTGCGCATGAGGTACTCGATCCGCCTCCATTTCCCGCCATCCAACAACGTCACCGGTGCACGAGGCCCCGTAAAATGGGTCCGCGCATCGCGGTCGAGCTTCGGCATCAAGCGGCTCGAGGTCCGGGCGACCGAGCTTGTTGCCAACCAAGTCATGAAGGAGGTCGACCGTGTCAACCCCAAGATGATCGCGCATCTTCTTGGGAGTGCGCAGCTCGAGGAACACTTCCACGCCTCGAGCTCAACCACATCTCCCGCCCGGTCAACGACGACGCCGATGTCCTCTCCAAGCTCGCATCGGATCGAAGCGGTACCTCCCCGGGGTATTCGCCACGACCAGCACTCCCCTCGATCCGGCCTCGAGGGTGAGGCTTCGAGCTCGCAGATGATCTAGCCAAGACCCCTTCATACCATCCCCAGACGAGGATGAGTCATCTACGAGCTCGAGCTCGGCGATGGAGGTCGACGTGTCGAGTCAAGGGTCCTCACCATCCCGAAACCTAGGGCCTCCAAGCCTCGACCGGGCGGTCCCCATCCTGACCTGGCTCAAGGGCGGCGGGCTACCCACGAAAAAGGAGGAAGCAAGGTTGTTGGTATTTCTTGCGTAAGCGAAAAGTCCGCAAGCGCCGCGGAAAGTACCGTTGTAGCACTTCACCTAGAAGTATTCCTGTGCTCGAATTTCCACAGGAACGAGCGCTAAGTCTGGCGTGTGCCTATATATCGAGGGTCAAGCATAGGAGGTGATCTTAGGAGTGATGTGTTCTTTTTCGGCACTTAGACTAAGTCAGGCTACTCTTTCTATTAATCGAGTATCACTTCAGCACCGAGTGCACTTTGGTCCGCTGCCGATGCCGGCCATCGGCTCTACTACGCAACCGGATGTGGAGGAGTACGATGGGCGAATAGGGTCTGTCACCACCTATCCCCTACCTCACTACCGCGGATTGCGGAGCAAACGAGGGTGATTCATAACTTAGACACCACGCCTACGTTACTTGTCACTACTCTAGCGTCGATCAGGGTATCCGGTCTTCATCAGGGGCCCTCTACTAGAGCATTCACCGAAAGGTAAAACAACGATCCCGTAATTCTTGATATAATAAATGATAGCATGGAACTTAAGAATGATACTCAAAAGTAAGACACGAATAACTTCCACCAAGCCGAAAGGTTACCCGTAGATGTACAAGGTAGGGAGGCGGGGAGTCGACGCATCCGGCACTCCGATAGCCGAAAGACCGCGGGGTCGCTACTCCTCTCTTCCTCTCTACCTTGCACTCTCTCACTCCCACCGAGTGTCTTGGCGCCTCTACACCACCCTATGTGTGAGACGTGGAGTGTAATTCCCGAAGGAATGTGGGGCGAGTGATGGATCACATGGTGAAGTGTGAATGTGATCCTTTATTGAATGATGTGAAGTGTGAATTGGTGTGTGAATTGGTGAGTTACAAGGGGAGGCATGGGCCTCTTTATATAGGGAAAGTAAGAGGGAAATGGAGGGTTCTCCTTGTTCTTGGGGACTTTGGGGAGTTTGGCGGAAATCTTTGGCGCCAACACGAAAAAGCACCTTCATGCACCGCCTCTTCTCCTCGGATGCGGGTCAAGGCAAAAGCGCGGCGGGATCGGGCTCGCCCTGCGGCGGGCGCCGCGCGGCGGCCGCCGTGAGTTTGGCCCGCCTCGTGCCCGGTTTCGGCGCGGTGGGCTTGTGGCCCACTCCAGGTCGCGCGTCCCGGGGTGTGCTTTGTCCCGTTCGCTACCGGTTTTTGGCCTCGTGGCATTCCCCTTGTCCAAAGCGCAGTTCGATGTACGCTTCTCTCTTCCTTTTGGCGTACTTTTACCCGTTTCCACGTTTGTGCCTCGCAAAACATATTTTCTTCGAATACAAGTGGAACTAGGTTAATAGCAAAGGTTCATGTGGCAAGAGTACGTTATTGTTGGCATTTCTTAACGCAATCAAAGGAAATAGGTATTAAAACCCATCCCAATAAAAGCGTCGAGAAATGCACCGATGGCATTCCCAAGTAAACCACCATGTTGGTGATCTGAAATGAGTTTGTCAACGGGATAGATCTTGCCATCGTAGATATTCATCCGCAAAGCGCACGGATCTATCATTGTAGCATTTCACCCGAAATATTCAGGTATCGTTATTTATATTCGCCCAAAGGAAGGCATGTGATTAATAAATTAGCATGGCATCTGAATAGAGGAACATGTGTTTGCTTAGACCAAATTACTCATAACAGGGGTAAGCGATACAGTTCATAGATAGTGTGACACACACTTGGAAATCCACCGGAAAAAGGATAAAGAAAATAGATAAAGAATAAATGAATAAATGAATAACCTAATGGAGTAGATCTAATGTATCTAGTCATGGCCATACAAATGAATAGTTAGCATCATATGCAAACCGATCTAAGCGTTGTTAGGTCTAGGATAACGGGGAGACTTCCTGGTTACCATACGGCCCGATAGGAAGCATTTACTTAACTCCTACAAAGACAAAGTAACGTGGGGGATTTCAAAGGACGGACAAGGCTTGTCACGACCAAGCCGCCTACCCCCTCAACCGTGGCATGCACTCATATTTGCGGTGTGTCGTAATACCCGGCACCATGCCCGCATACTAGAGCACTACTCTTGTCCCCCCCTGGGTCCCCACTCGTTGAATGGACGGACTAGAACAAGAGCAAACCCGAAGGAACAACAAACCGTTATCCCACCTCTAATCAAGTTAGGCATATGACGTTCGTTAAAGAACTGTGATGAACATGTCAAGATCATGATATGTAAACTATATACTAGTTCATATACCACTACAAGAACATGAACAAAACTATACTCTAGTTCATAAGTTAGGCCAAGAATGTAGAAATAGGACTTGCAAATAGAAGAATGCTCCATAGAGAAGATGTATTACCAAAGCTCTTTCTTCTAGGAGACAAGCCCTCCTTGTAGCTCTTCTACTCCAAGTGTCTACTAAAGAATAAAGAAGAAGAAAGAAGAAGAAGAAGAGAGAGAGATAGAGGTGGTAGAGAGAGAGATGTATTGCTGGTTTGCTTTGGACTCCAAATGGTGTGTGTTGAGAGAGGGAGAGAGGGGGGCCTATTTATACACTTGGAGGAGGGGCCTAAGTGCTAAATTACAACCAAACCGACACAGTAAACCTTCCTTTGTACGCGCAAACCGACAATCCTGGGCGGTAAACCAAGTTTGGAAGGTGCACGAACCGCCTCCCGAGGCCGGGCCCGAACCGCCTCCTCGGGAGGGTGCGGCCGCACCTTGGGGTGCGCTACAAGACCCCGCGCGCCTCGGCCCGGTCTTGGCGGGGGTGTCATCTTTCGCCCTCGAAAAGTTGTAGGCCGGCTGCGCCGCCGCCCGCATTTGATGTTTTGGGTCGATTTGCTCTTTGGGCTTGGATTTTGAAATAATGCGCTTTCCTAAGGCGTACTTTGGTCGATTTTCCACTTGCTTTTATTTTAAATCTGCAAAATAAAATACAATATACTACAAGTGGAATTTATTAGTGATAAATGCATATGAACATAAAAGGTTTAATTTTACTCCCTTTATGGTAGTAAGTTGACGGCAAAATATAGCGTTATTCACCGTCAACAAACTCCCCCAAGCTTACCCTTTGCGCGTCCTCGAGCAAAAGAGGTAAGTACTTGGTTGTTGATCGGGAGTTGCTACAATGTTGGTTACGTTTCACAAGTGCCGGGTTATAATAAGATTTTCTACCAAAGTTTGAATAAAATGGCACATCTTTTTCTTACCCTTTATTACCTTTCATCGTAGCGGGGCTTTCTAGCTTTTCTCAAAGCCTTGGGCTATTGCCGATAGAACGGTTATAACGGAGGTGCTTATCTTTCATCCTTTTGATCAACTTTTTATCCGAATTTTATTTAGATAACATTTATTTTCTTTTTTGGAGAAAGCATGGGCTTTATTGCTATTATATATATATATATATATATATATATATATATATATATATATATATATATATATATATATATATATATATATTTTTAGAGAGGTGGGCTCTGCCGCCCTAGGCTTTTGCCTTTTATTTCCTCTCTTTTTTTCTCTTTTTTTTAGAGATGTGGGCTCTACTAAGCCCTCGGACACTTGTCCATTTTTCATCTCATTTTCAATTTTTTTTTTTTTTTTTTTTTTAGCATAGCCCAAAATCATTTCTCTTTTTTTCAAAGCATAGATTCCCTGATGTCAAGTTTCTCTTTTTGACGAAGTCATAGCAAATCCATTTGTACCATATCATATTTGGCAACAACTTAGACTAGATAGAGCATATGCAACCCACATGAATCGGGTTTTTCAGGATAAGTTTTTTTTTTTTTGAATTAGCCACTAAACCCAAACTCTAGAGAACTTCGAATTATAAACTAGGCACGTGCAAAGCATAAAAATAAGAGCAACTGCTCATCATTTCAACAAGGGAATAAGACTAAACTTTTTTTATAGCTCATATGTAAGCATTAGGCACAAAGAAGAGCTACTTATTCTATTTTTGGATTTTTTTTCAGTTTTTTTTTTTGATGCAAAGTCTGCTGAAATTTAAACATGCTAAAATAAAATAAAAATTTGATGGAATTAAATATGCAATGCAATGATACCTGTGGGGTCCTCCCCAAGCTATTTGGAGGCCCGCGGGGTATCTTTATTTATTTTTGTTCTTTTAGGATAACTGTCATTTTACCTTTGACGGAGGGTCCACTCTTTTTGAGTCCGTGGACTTTGGGACCTTCTCCGCTTTTTTGTCATTTGATGGTGCACCCGCCTCCTAGAGATACGGAGGGCTGTACCTCTTTAGCTTCCACACCTTTTTTAGGAGGAGCAAATTTTGATTGCTTCTTTGGTTCTTCTTTTGGTGCGAGCTACTTTCCTGGGCCTTTTGTCCTCTTGTAAAGATGGGGATTTTCTCCCTTTTTCTTTGGTTTAGGAGCTGTCTTTTTCTTCTCGTTCCCACCTTTTATTTTTGCCGACGCCTTGGAGGTGCTGCCGGTCTTTGGGGGCTGGATTTCTATTTCTTTAATGCCTTGTTCCCCATATTTTATCCGGATCATTTTGCACTCCTCTGAGACTCGGGGCCTGAACTCAAATTTCTCTTCATTACCATTGATATTGAAGCGGATTTCTCCAGCCCCAACATCAATTTGTGCCCCTACAGTGCTCAAGAATGGTCGCCCAAGGATGAGTGGTGTATCTTTGGTGAACTCCATGTCCAACACCACAAAATCAACCGGAACAAAATACCCTCGGATTTTTACGGGTATGTCTTCTCGCAATCCCTCGGTACCTTATGGATGAATCTCGCCACCGTAGTGTCATAGATGTTGGCTCAAGATTTGTATGTTTGAGCTTGTCGAAGACGGATTTTGGCATGACACTAACACTGGCGCCCAGATCACATAAGGCGTGGTTGAATGTTTGTGTTCCAATTGAGCAGGGAATTGTAGGACACCCCGGATCTTTCTTCTTTTTTTCTCGCGTATGATTCGGGATGGCGGCACCGCATTCTTCGCCAACTTCACAACTTCTCATTGTTGGCGGTGGGCGCTTGTTCGATGATGTCTTTTATGTACTTGGCATATGATGGTACATGGAGCATATCCGTGAGTGGCACACTTACATGTACCTTTTGGATCATCTCCGTGAACCGAAAGTGAACTGTTCATCCGGTTCCGCTTCCTTGTTCTTGTGGCGAAGGGTAGGTACGTTGTGTCTCAGATATTCTAGTGGTACCTCCTCCATTTCGGCTCTTCGCTACCCGTGGGGTTACCTCTTTCGTAGCTTCTCTTTCGCTTCCTCACCGTAGCATTGGGATTTGGTGGGTCACGAGTAGATTTCCCTCTGGTGGTTACTGCATTTATGCTCTCCCCTTCGGGGCTTGATTGCCTTGAAGCTTTTTCTCCCACCGTTACTTGAGACGAGCGACTAGCCGGGCTATTTGTGCTTCAATCTTCTTGTTGAAGGTCAACCGACTTGTCATAGCAGAGTTAAATCCGTCCAACTTGCCGCCGACTCCCTCTAAGATGTTGTCGGCCGCTCATCTTTTTGGTGAGGTTTTCATTGATCTTGGCTTGGCCCAACACCAGGTCCTTCAGTGATGGCTGACCGGGTTATAGTTGGAGTTGTACCCACGGTTGCCTTGGAATGGTGGCCTGGATCGTTATTCCGGCCTCGCTGCGGTTGACGATACCCGTTCTT
Organism: Hyparrhenia diplandra; assembly: GCA_015847255.1. Lineage (NCBI taxonomy): Eukaryota > Viridiplantae > Streptophyta > Magnoliopsida > Poales > Poaceae > Hyparrhenia > Hyparrhenia diplandra. The sequence continues at coordinate 222,610 of JADLZK010007742.1, read as the reverse complement.
TGTTGATGAAGGCGGCTTCTTCACGGGTCTCGGGCGCTTGTCCCCCGAGTGGCCAACCTCACCACACGTCTCACACGCCATGTGAGCGTCTGTGGCGAGGACCGGGCGCCGCCGGGGTAGTAGCATCCGTCTTTGCGCTCTTCCGTCTCTTCAGCAGAAGATCCATTTTTGCGCAAGCATATCCGCCTCCTTCACGGTATGCATGCCTTTTTGTGTTTTGGCCGGGGCTCTGTCTTTCGCCCCGGCTCCGGGTTTGCCACCATTTTGTCAATCGGGGTTGTTGCCCGATCGATGGTGAGCGATAGAAATGCGCCACCGGCCAGCCGGCGTCGAGGTGCCCCTTGGATATGGTCGTGAGACCATTGTAGAAGATCTGGAGCACCGGCCGGTTCTCCATCCCGTGGTGCGGGCATGCTTGAATGTATTCTTGCGGCCTTTCCCATGCCTCCGAATGGGTTCTATCGGGTTCTGTTTGGAAGTTGGCGATTCTCCCCCCTCGGGGGCATTGGTTTTGCCCATGGGGAAGAACTTGGCGAGGAACGCCGGAACATTTGTCCCACGCATCGACGACTTCCTTGTCCTTGTAGAACCATCGCTTTAGCCTTCCCCACAAGGGAGAAGGGAAACAAAGCGGAGCCCGATGACGCCTGGCCGCGACATCTTTGATGACGATCGTGACGCGCACGCAGCTCAAGGAAGTGTTGGAGATGAGCGTTAAGCCCTCGCCGGCAAATCCTGACAATGGACCGGCCTCGCACCATGGTGATCGCCCCATCGAAGCTCGAAGTTTTTGTCCGTCACATTCACCGACGGCCCGGTGGGCACGTTGGTGACAGGCGGAGTTGAGAAATCGCGCAGGAATGACCTCGGCCATAGCTTGCGGTTCGTTGATGCGGGGATGTCGGTCTCGACCGGTGTTCCTACCGAGGAAGAAGCGGCACGAGACCGCCCCTTCCTTAGGAGTGCCTCCGATCGGAGGTGAAGTTTTCCGGCAGAGGAAACCCGACATACACTATCCTGTTTTCATCCACAAATAAGAAAACATAAAAGATTAGCCTTGTATGAGCAAATGGCATCCACGCACCACAGCTCATATTCATAGCCAGCTATTTATTATATATATATTTTTTTTTCACAATGCCTTCCCGCAAGAACGGCGCCGAGAAATGCTTGTTGGCATTTCTTAACGCAATCAAAGGAAATAGGTATTAAAACCCATCCCAATAAAAGCGTCGAAATGCACCGATGGCATTCCCAAGTAAACCACCATGTCGGTGATCCAAATGAGTTTGTCAACGGGATAGATCTTGCCATCGTAGATATTCATCCGCAAAAGCGCCGCGGATCTATCATTGTAGCATTTCACCCGAAATATTCGTGGTATCGTTATTTATATTCGCCCAAAGGAAGGCATGTGATTAATAAATTAGCATGGCATCTGAATAGAGGAACATGTGTTTGCTTAGACCAAATTACTCATAACAGGGGTTTATACGGTTCATAGATAGTGTGACACACACTTGGAAATCCACCAAAGAAAAGGATAAAGAAAATAGATAAAGAATAAATGAATAAATGAATAACCTAATGGAGTAGATCTAATGTATCTAGTCATGGCCATACAAATGAATAGTTAGCATCATATGCAAACTGATCTAAGCGTTGTTAGGTCTAGGATAACAGGGAGACTTCCTGGTTACCATACGGCCCGATAGGAAGCATTTACGAACTCCTACAAAGACAAACGTAACGTGGGGGATTTCAAAGGATCGGACAAGGCTTGTCACGACCAAGCCGCCCTACCCCCTCAACCGTGGCATGCACTCATATTTGCAGGTGTCGTAATACCCGGGCACCATGCCCGCATACTAGAGCACTACTCTTGTCCCCCCAGGGTCCCCACTCGTCGAATGGACGGACTAGAACAAGAGCAAACCCGAAGGAACAACAAACCGTTATCCCACCTCTAATCAAGTTAGGCATATGACGTTCGTTAAAGAACTGTGATGAACATGTCAAGATCATGATATGTAAACTATATACTAGTTCATATACCACTACAAGAACATGAACAAAACTATACTCTAGTTCATAAGTTAGGCCAAGAATGTAGAAATAGGACTTGCAAATAGAAGAATGCTCCATAGAGAAGATGTATTACCAAAGCTCTTTCTTCTAGGAGACAAGCCCTCCTTGTAGCTCTTCTACTCCAAGTGTCTACTAAAGAATAAAGAAGAAGAAAGAAGAAGAAGAAGAGAGAGAGATAGAGGTGGTAGAGAGAGAGATGTATTGCTGGTTTGCTGGACTCCAAATGGTGTGTGTTGAGAGAGGGAGAGAGGGGGCCTATTTATACACTTGGAGGAGGGGCCTAAGTGCTAAATTACAACCAAACCGACCTGGTAAACCTTCCTTGTACGCGCAAACCGACAATCCCAGGGCGGTAAAACCAAGTTTGAAGGTGCACGAACCGCCTCCCCGAGGCCGGCCCGAACCGCCTCGGGAGGGTGCGGCCGCACCTTTGGGTGCGCTACAAGCACTCCCCGGGCGCCCGCTCGCCCGGGTCTTGGCGGGTGTCATCTTTCGCCTGAAAAGTTGTAGGCGGGGCTGCGCCGCCCAGATTTGATGTTTTGGGTCGATTTGCTCTTTGGGCTTGGATTTTGAAATAATGCGCTTTCCTAAGGCGTACTTTGGTCGATTTTCCACTTGCTTTTATTTTAAATCTGCAAAATAAAATACAATATACTACAAGTGGAATTTATTAGTGATAAATGCATATGAACATAAAAAGGTTTAATTTTACTCCCTTTATGGTAGTAAGTTGACGGGCAAAATATAGCGTTATTCACCGTCAACAGTTATTCACCATGTTATATAACTAAGTTGGCGGTATAAAGTGTATGATAAGGACCGCCAACAAAGGCGCCTTGCTCGCCGCGCTAAATCCTACGTCCTCATCGAGCACGAGCTCTACCGACGCAGCCGCATCCAAAATCCTCCAGGCACATCACGCTCGAGGAAGGAGAGGAGCTCGTGAAGGAGATCCACACCGGGGAGTGCGGGCATCACGCCGCCCCGCGAGCTCTAGTAGGCAAGGCCTTCAGGCAGGGCTTCTATCGGCCGATAGCCGTCGCCGACACCAACCGATCGTTGTTGACGGTAAATCAAACCACATATCAAACACCGTCAACATACACCAAAACCACCTAGAGATAGGGTTTATAAATTAACAAATTCCATAGTTTTGGTGTATATTTGGTTCTTGCGGTACAAGACAAGACATGTGCACTTTGGGCCAAAATACAAAGAAAAAAGAATAATAAAACAATAAATAGAAAAAGCCCAAAAGTGACAAATGGCAAGACCAACCCAACTTACCTCGGTCAAAGCCACAAACTCAGGGTTCTCCACACCGACATCGGGCCCAAGACAACGAAAAAGGATGACACGTCAAAGATGGGCCGAGTCGGGCCGACCGAGGTGCGCCCGCACCTCGTTCTCGACAAAGGGGGCCGGGCCGGTGCGTGGCGGTTCCTTTACTCCGGAGAATGACGGTGGCGCCGTGGACCAGGTGTAAGAACCTCCAAACCGCCTATTCTTGGTCGGTTTGGACATAATGGTGGTGGAGGCAATTTTCCAAGGACCCTCCTCTACTCAAGCTATAAAAGGAGGGCTCCTACCTCTCTCTACAAACAATTACAAGGAGAATTCAGCACACTTGAGCAAGAGAAGTAGTTTAGTCTTCTTACATATCTTCTAATTCTAGAGAGTGAGAGAGGGAAAAGCTACAAGGAAACTTTGCTCCTTCTACTCGGAGTTGTCGAGTAGCTTCTGGTGATCCGTTTGTTCCTAGGAGGCCGGAGTGCCTGACTTGTCGGCACCATGACGCTTGTACCTCTACGAGCTTCTTACAATTTGGTGAGCAAGCTTGTGATTATCTTTCGCTTATTGTCTTTTTTCGAGCATATTATCTTAAATTGTTATAGTCTTACGGGATCGGTAGATTGTCTCGTAAGAGCGTTAGTTCTTGGTGAAGGAACTCTTTGACCGGGAACCTTGGCCAACATCAAGAACTATGACCAATAGTGCAAACGTGGTGTTTGGGCTAGCGTTCACCTACCTTTTGGCGAAGCATCCCACGGTCGTGAGGGTAGGCGGCGGGTTGTGACAGCCTTTGTCCGTCCCTTGTAATCCCTCCACGTTCGGGTGTGACGTAGAGCTAATTGCCGGACTCTGCCCGGTTTGGGCGAGGGCCGATGCCCGGCGTAAGGAGATAACAACGCGAGAAATCCCCTCGCTCGGAAATCTAAGCCCATAGAGATACCTCATTACTCGTAGAACCTAACCTTGCCTTGGGTAGACACAGGCCCGTGAAGCCCTCAACGCAACCGTCCTTGTGAATTATACGATACCCCTCGTTTATCACCGGGTGAAGTGCTACAACGGTATTTCCCCGCGGCGCTATGGACTTTGCTTTGCTTTAAGAAAGAAACACCAACAAGCATTTCGGCGCCGTTGTCGGGACGGTTGTCGTGGTTGTATTTCGGACCTAGTCGACCCGTGTGTCTAGATTATCTCCTATAAAACAAAACCCAAAAACAGTTTCCTTACCCATGGAGCAACCCACCATTCAAATCCTATCCACTCCTAAAGGCGAGCTCGTAGAACCACTCCGATCTACGAAGCCAATCATAGCTTCCAATTATGAGCTCTGCCCTGGCTTCATAGCCATGGTTCAGGCCCGAGCCTTTTCAGGCTCAGAATATGAAAACCCATATCATCACCTACGGGAGTTTGAGCAGCTCTGTGGATGCCTAACTATTACAGGCATGACACATGACACGTTGAGGTGGAAGTTGTTTCCGTTCTCTCTCACAGAGAGGGTGACTCAATGGTACGCCCACAATGTAGGGTTGGTAAATGGAGACTGGAAGAATTGCGACATAGGTTTTGCCTCGCTGTTCTATCCTTTATCGAGAATCGCGGCCCTACGACAAGAGATACTCAACTTCCAACAAAAAGAGGGTGAAACCATAGGTGCAGCCTGGGACCATTTTACCATTCTTACCAGATCCGGCCCAGATCTGTCCATCCCAAACCATGTGTTGTTACAAAGACTTTTGGCTAGGTTTGGATAGAGCAAATGCACTACTTGCTTGATTTAGCCGGAGGGGTCATTCGCACATAAAAACCACAACGGAAGGAGAAGCTCTCCTAAACCATATTCTTGAGAATACTCCTCCGCTAGAACCCATCCGAGTAGAACCCAAGCGGAAAACAAGAGGAAGTCTCTTCGGCTCCGCCGAACCTGGAAACATCTTTAGAGAGACCCTCCCTGAACCAGAACCAAAGGAGACCGCATGGTCGGATCTCCCGCTTTTCGAGGAAGACCCTATCGAGCAATTCGGTAATACCTCGAATTACGAACAATGGAAGAAACCACCTGGCCCCAGCTTGGTTCTGAACCACCCCTGGACGAACTCTTTCTCCAGGAGTCTATTAAGGAGCTAACCGCTATCATGAGTACGGAATGGCTACAGGAGGAAGGGCCCTCTTTCGAAGAAATTCGATTGAACCATCCCTCTACGCCTATCTGTTGCAAATATCAAGGGGACGTAGTGGAGGTCATGTATAACCCTGCTGTGGGCATAAACATCATGTCCAAATCCTTTGCACAGCAATGTGACAAGGAAGCACCTAGAACCCACACAGCATGGACTTTGCGCATAGCGCCCCGAACCACCATAAAATGCCGTGAGGTTATACACGACTAGATTCTTCTTCATAGGAATGTCAAAATTTCTTTGGATTTTCATATTTTTGATATCCAAGATTTTGACATCCTAATCGGGCATCCCTTGGAAAAGATTCTTGATCTACCACAATCCGGGGATTTAGATGTTAAACTGGGAGGAAAATCATTGTCCATACCAGTTACTCGAGCCAAAAACTCGGTAACGGACTCTCTCCATGAGTATGACACGCCCGAGGAGGTCAAAGGAGTCATGCTCTATGAAAACCCTGAGACAGACCTAGAACGTGATGCCCAATTCTTCATAGAAGAAGAGGACGACTCAGGGGAAACCATAGAACTTCCCCAAGAGGAAGAGCTGACTCGGCCTCCAGTTGAGCTTAAACCCCTACCCCCTGGCCTACGCTATGTCTTCCTAAACGGTGACACACAAACTCCGGTTATCATTAGTGATAAACTTAGTGACCAGGAGACGACCCAACTCATAGCCGTTTTAGAGAAGCATAGATCGGTTTTTGGGTATTCCCTACAAGATCTAAAAGGGGTAAGCCCAACACTCTGCACACATCGCATACCTATTGACCCTTCCAGTACCCCATCACGCGAACCACAGAGAAGGCTCAATAACGCGATGCGTGAAGTCATGAAGAAGGAAGTTCTCAAACTTCTTCACGCCGGGATAATTTATCCCGCACCACACAAATGATTAGGTTAGCCCGTCCAAGTGGTCCCTAAAAAGGGAGGAATGACGGTCGTTGAGAACTCTAAGAACGAGCTCATTCCGCAAAGACAAGTCACAGGGTGGAGAATGTGCATTGACTATAGAAAACTTAACAAGGCAACTAAGAAAGATCACTTCCCGCTTCCATTCATCGATGAGATGTTGGAACGGTTAGCGAAACACTCTTTCTTCTGTTTCCTTGACGGGTATTCTGGTACCACCGCATCCCGATCCACCCCGATGACCGCCAGAGCAAGACCACCTTCACATGCCCATACGGAACCTATGCCTACCGTAGAATGTCATTTGGGCTGTGTAATGCACCTGCTTCCTTTCAGCGGTGTATGATGTCTATTTTCTCAGACATGATTGAAGAGATCATGGAGGTCTTCATGGACGATTTCTCAGTCTATGGTAAGACTTTCGAAAGCTGTCTGAAGAATTTAGACAAGGTTTTGCAACGATGCCAAGAAAAGGACCTGGTACTAAACTGGGAAAAGTGCCACTTTATGGTCCGAGAAGGCATCGTTCTTGGACACCTAGTATCCGAGAGGGGAATTGAGGTAGACAGAGCTAAGATAGACGTTATCGAAAAGCTACCTCCCCCGGTGAATGTCAAAGGGATCCGCAGTTTCCTAGGTCATGCAGGATTCTATAGGAGGTTTATAGAAGATTTTTCACAAATCTCGAGACCCCTTATGAACTTGCTAGCCAAGGACGCACCTTTTTGACTTCACAGATGAGTGCATGCACGCTTTCGAAACCCTTAAGAAAGCACTCATCTCGGCTCCGATCATCCAACCCCCTGGATTGGTCATTGCCGTTTGAAATCATGTGCGATGCTAGCGACTATGCCGTTGGCGCGGTCTTAGGCCAAACCAAAGACAAAAATCAGCATGCAATCGCATATGCTAGCAAGACTCTAACAGGAGCCCAACTTAACAATGCCACCACAGAAAAAGAGCTCCTTGCAGTAGTCTTTGCTATCGAGAAATTTCGCTCTTACTTAGTGGGTGCTAAGATAATCGTTTACACCGACCCCACGCCGCTCTCAAGTATCTCGCTCACTAAGAAAGACGCCGAAACCTCGGTTGATCACCGGATTCTTTTACTCCAAGAATTCGATCTAGAAATAAAAGATAAAAAAGGGAGTAGAGAATATCGTTGCAGATCATTTGTCGCGCATGCGTGTCACTAATATGCGAGGAAACACCAATCAATGACTACATGCGCGACGACATGCTACTAAAGGTGTCGGACTCCAATCCATGGTATGCAAACATTGTCAACTTTATGGTTGCGGGATATGTACCACCGGAGAGGACAAGCGTAAATCGCAAGTAGAAAGCCGACGACACCTTTGGGATGAACCGCACTGCATGCAGTATGTGGTGACGGCTTGCCGAGAATATGTGTACCAAGGGAAGAGGGATGCGATCATTGAGAAATGTCATGCATCACCCTATGCTTTAACCATACCGGAGTATTCGCACACAAGCCAAAATCCGGCGGTGTGGATTCTACCGCCAACGATGTATGAAGACACAAAAAGAGTTCATCGAAAGATGCCCAAGCTGCCAAAGAACCGGAAATATCATCGCTGTGATGCAATGCCCCCTGCACTACAACCTTCAAATAGAAATATTTGATGTGTGGGGCATTGATTACATGGGACCATTCCCTAAGTCCCATGATTGCGAGTACATCCCGGTGGCGATGGATTATGTGTCGGTGGGTAGAAGCAATGCCATGCGAGGCTGCCGACGCCAAATATGCACGCAAGATGTTTCACAAAGTGATCTTCCCCGTTTGAACCCCACGCATGGTGATAAGTGACGGAGGATCACACTTCGTGGACAAATCATTCGTGGCATTCCCCGAAGGAACTTGGCGCCAAGCACAATATTGCTACCCCGCACCATCCGCAAAACCAGCGGGCAAGCCGAAACCTCAAACAAACAAATCAAAAAACATACTCCGAAGACGGTCAACGAGATGGGGAAAGGTGGAAAAACAAGCTACCGGATGCTCTCGGGCATACCGGACAAAGATACAAAGCCCCCATCGGCATGTCACCCTATCACCGGTATATGGCAAAACTTGCCACTTACCGCTTGAGCTGAACATCGAGCTCACCGGGCCATCAAAAATGGAACATGGACGTCAAACTCGCTGAAAGAACCGATGAGGCAAATCTCTCGAACTTGAAGAATGGCGGAGAAGGCGTACCACGCAGTGCAAAAAGCTCTATAAAGAGCGCACGAAAAAGATGGCATGATCAGCGCATCAAGATCAAGGAATTCACCACGGGCGATAAAGTACTCTTATTCAATTCCCGGGTGAAATTATTCGCGAAGGAAAGCCGAGGAGCAAGTGGAAAGGACCGTACACTTGTCATCAACACCTCGCCACATGGCGCGATCACAATCCAAGATGACGCCGTTCAATCCAAAAGGTAAATGGACAACGCCTCAAGCTTTTCTTTGAACCATTGCCCGATCTTAACCAAGAGCTTGATAGAATAGATTTATGCTTTGAAAATAGTTAAATAATAATCAGCATACAAAAAAAAAAAGCTTGTGAGGTCATGTTATTACTGTTTTTTACCTTTTTGCCCTCACTAGCTTGTCTTTGATTAGTGCTTGATTAATTTATTTATTATTTTGCACAATTTTCTTTTTTCAAAGAATAAATCCAAAAAAAATCAAACCTGGGATTGGGAATCGGAGTTAGAGCTCGTGCGGCAAACGGCATAGTTCAAAATTTCAAATCCAATAACGAATGTGGCCGAAACCTCGACCGGGGGGGACAACAGGGTGCGCCCAAGACTGGCCGGGCTCTGGCGGGCGCCGATTTTCGTCCACCGCCTTTACCCTCGCAAATGAATAGCATTGATGCTATTTGCTCTAACGATTTGAATCGTGTCGAGGCAGAGGGTGCTCCTTGTCCTATAAATACCTCACCTCACCTCTCCTCTCCTCACACACTCATCTTCAAGCTCTCACCAACTCCCCAATCCTATACTACTCTCCACCAACCAGCAGCAATGGCGAGCCACGCTCTTTCCCTCTACAACTCCGCAAGACGCCGCTTTGCTCCATCAACGATGGAGACCTCTCCTTTTCAAGCAAGGAGGTCGAACCGTCAACCGCTGTTCGCTTGCCATGCTCCCTCCTCCTCATTATTCTTCAAGCGGAGGGAGCAGCATGGTGACCACGGGCAGGAACGTGGCACCCAAGAGCATCCTTGGGCGCCCCCCCCCTACGGTGGGCACCATTGGCATCAAGCGGAAGGCTCCCGCTTCGGGCGGACGTTCTTCTTCAACGGAGACATCATCCTTCCACGCCTCCGATGCAAGCTTCCCATACACCGTTGTTGGTGTTGATACACCAGCAGGTGGGCATGGAAAAGGATTGATGAAGAGGCCTACGAGGCCCCCACTCGGCGACATCTCCTAGTGCCCCCTTCGCATCCCTCGGCAGCCCCTAGAAAGGCCCCAACGTGATCGAGTCGCCGAGTAGTGAGGGTCCTATGAGGGTACCCGGGCTGCCCCTAGGAAGGCTCCCAATGTCTTTGAGAGCCGTTCGAGGGCACTCCTTCGCTGCACACAGCCGGTAGCAGCTCGGTACCAAAGGAGCCTTCGCTAGCAACGCTAAACGCTAGAGTCAATTCCTTTGCGACGCTAGTGAAAAGGCTCACCTCGACGTAGAAACGGCGGAAGATGAGAACACGGCAATTAGAACAGAATTAGACTCCTTCCGCCTTGGCTTTAAGACCAAGCTTGTTAGGGTCGCTAAAGCCGCCAATGTGGGGCATGCCCTCAAAAGGCCCGCATAGGCACTTCTATGTCCCCCTAATAATTAGACGCCAAGACAAACTTTAAATTTCAGCATTTTCCTTTCCAATTATTTTGTAATTCCTTCAAGTGCTGCGTCTACATTTTGTATTATGAAATTATTTATGAATTCAATAAAGCTTGTCTTTGGAATATTGTGTATGTCTCCACTTGTTTTTGTCTTGTGCAAAAAGAAAATAAAAATAGGTACAAAAACAAGTGTGGGGGAGGCAACCGCCTCTCACAAGTCAAGGTACGCAATGTATAAATTCAAATTTTGACTTGTGACATACTTTCTCTACCTCCCATGTTTAAACATGATGCTAAACCTAAACTTAAGTTGGCAAAACTCCATCTCTGGTCTACCAATTGAGAAATGGCATGCATACACTTTATTCCCCGCCAAACACCATACTTTGTTGAGCAACTACCCCGATAGGGACCCCATGTTCATCTAAACAATTGAGCTTTGAGATATGGTAGAATGACTTGACACTTGCTCTCTTATGCAATGAGACTTGGTTTTATTTCAAAAATTCAAATAAAGCATGATCCCGGTTTGACTTAGACAAATCCTACCAAAGCCCGAATAATGACATGAATATTCACTATAGCTACTACCTGCTGTATTGAGTTTTGTCGTGCTCGTGGATCATGCGTTGAGAGAGGCTCATACTCCCAAGATCGGAAAACACGTACACCCACACATACACGCCGATTCTCACAATGAGAATTGCGACAACATGCATCTTTACCATCCACAAAATAAATACTCCATCCAAGTTACACCATGATCATCTCCCTCAAGCATCGAAAAAAAGTATCATGCAGAAAAGAAGATACAAAATTTCTGAGAAAAAAAAAAGAAAAAAAGAGATGAAAAAAGGACATGTGTCCGAGGGCGAGTAGAGCCCACATCTCCAAAAAAAAAAAAAAAAGAGGAGAAAAGTAGCCTGTATCTCTCCAAAAGCATACAAAAAGAAAAGAGAGAGATCATGAGTCAAGGAGTAACCGCAAAAACAAAATACCACAAATATTTTTTCCACACACTTTTGCACATTTCGATCTAGGGTATGGCCCTTCCCTCCAATGATCCGGAGCTTGACCCGACAAAACATACAGAGGTACGTATGCATCACTCCACTCAAAGGCCACAAAACCCCCGCGCAAAAAGATAGGATGAGTGAGAGCAAGAGTGCTTTGGCAAGGAAACACAAAAATGAGTGACTATGTGAGAATCAACCATGGAGCATTGCTATTTTATCTTTCAAAATTCAAAAATCAACCAAGTCTTTACACATGAGTAGTAGCAAGGAGATACGATTTCATGCCGCTCCATTGCTCAATCGCCCAAGATAATATGATAGCCACTCTTGAATGCTCACAAAAGCGGTGAGGCCCTAATAACTTGTATGCGTGGTCTACATCTTGGAGATTGAACCACTCTAAGTTCTTACGCCTTCACTTTCGAGGACGAGTAAAGGGCTAAGTGTGGGGAGTTTGTTGACGGTAACCAACCACATATCAAACACCGTCAACATACACCAAAACCACCTAGAGATAGGGTTTATAAATTAACAAATTCCATAGTTTTGGTGTATATTTGGTTCTTGCAGGTACAAGACAAGACATGTGCACTTTGGGCCAAAATACAAAGAAAAAGAATAATAAAACAATAAATAGAAAAAGCCCAAAAGTGACAAATGGCAAGACCAACCCAACTTACCTCGGTCAGGCCACAACTCGGGTTCTCCACACCGACATCGTGCCCAAGACAACGAAAAAAGGACGACACGTCAAAGATGGGCCGAAGTCGGGGCCGACCAGGGTGTGCCCGCACCTGGGTGCGGCCCGTCGCCACTCCTCACGACAGTGGGGGGCGGGCCGGTGCGTGGCGGTTCCTTTACTCCAGAGAATGACGGTGGCGCCGTGGACCAGGTGCAGTGAACCTCCAAACCGCCTATTCTTGGTCGGTTTGGACATAATGGTGGTGGAGGCAATTTTCCAAGGACCCTCCTCTACTCAAGCTATAAAAGGAGGGCTCCTACCTCTCTACACACAACAATTACAAGGAGAATTCAGCACACTTGAGCAAGAGAAGTAGTTTAGTCTTCTTACATATCTTCTAATTCTAGAGAGTGAGAGAGGGAAAAGCTAGAAGGAAACTTTGCTCCTTCTACTCGGAGTTGTCGGAGTAGCTTCGGTGATCCGCGGTTCCTAGGAGGTCGGAGTGCCGGGACTTGTCGGCACCACGACGCTTGTACCTCTACGAGCTTCTTACAATTTGGTGAGCAAGCTTGTGATTATCTTTTGGCTTATTGTCTTTCCGAGCATATTATCTTAAATTGTTATAGTCTTATGGGATCGGTAGATTGTCTCGTAAGAGCGTTAGTTCTTGGTGAAGGAACTCTTTGATCGGGAACCTTGGCCAACATCAAGAATGTGGACCATTAGTGCAAACGTGGTGTTTGGGCTAGCATTCACCTACCTTTTGGCAGCATCCCACGGTCGTGAGGGTAGACGGCGGGGTTTTGATGACCTTTTGTCCGTCCCCTTGTAATCCCTCCACGCTCGGGTGTAACGAGCTAATTGCCGGACTCCCCGGTTTGGGCGAGGGCCGCGTGCCCGGCGTAAGGAGATAACAACGCGAAAATCCCCGCCTAGAAATCTAAGCCCATAGAGATACCTCATTACTCGTAGAACCTAACCTTGCCTTGGGTAGACACAGGCCCGTGAAGCCCTCAATGCAACCGTCCCTTGCGAATTATACGATACCCCGCTTTATCACCGTGAAGTGCTACAACGGTATTTCCCGCGGCGCTTGCGGACTTTGCCGCTTTTCGCTAAGAAACACCAACAATCGTGGCACCACCGCGAGGGGTGCCGGTTCTTCGCCAAGCAAATGCACCTCCCCACGCAGCCCCTCCGGGACGATCCCCATCATCCGGCCCTTTGCGGTCCGGGGCCTCGACATGGTGGGGCCATTCACGAGGTCGCCCGGGGCTACACCCACTTGCTCGCCGCCATCGACAAGTTCACCAAGTGGATCGAGGTCATGCCCATCACGCCGCACGAGGTCCCAAGAGACGGTCAAGTTCTTCACCCAGGCATCATCCATCGCCGAGTCCCGAACTCCATCATCACCGACATGGGACCAACTTCACGGGCAGATCTTCCTCGATTTCGCGGACGACAACGGCATCCGAGTTGATCGGGCGGTAGTCACCACCCCAAGACCAACGGGCAAGTCGAAGCGAGCTAACGGCATGATCCCGGGGTCTCAAGCCGCGCATCTTCAAACGGCTCGAAAAATACGGGCGGGGTGGCTCGCCGAGATCCCCCGTCGTCGTATGGAGCCTCAGGACTATGCCAAGCCAGGGCCACGGGGTGCACGCCATTCTTCCTTGACTGGATCGAAGCAGTCGCGCCTACCGACCTCGAGTACGGCGCTCCATGAGTTCGAGCGTACAACGACGACGGCAATCGGGCATCGCTCGAGGACGCGGCGGATCAGCTCGAGGAAGCTCGTGAGGTCATGCTCCTACACTCGGCCAAGTACCAGCAGTCACTCCACCGCTACCACGACCGTCACGTGCGAGGTCGAGCATTCAGCGTCAGCGACCAAGTACTGCGGCGAGTTCAGAGCACGAAGGACCGCCGCAAGCTCTCAGCACCGTGGGAAGGCCCGTTCACCATCGACCAAGTCTTGCGGCCAGGCTCGTACAAGATCAAGGGCGCCCGGGCCGAGTACTCGCCAATGCCTGGAACATCGAACAGCTACGTCGCTTTTACCCCTAGATGTACCTTTTAAATCATTACTACGAGTTTGAATAAAAGCACCTCCCGATTCGATGCGAAAATTTGTGCAAGCATTCGAACCCTTTCTTGGTCGTGGAGCAATGGCCGACCTCTGCTTCTCCAGCGGGCCCGCCCTTGCTCGGGGCTACAGAGGACGGGGCGCACACCCCACATTTTTCATGAACTCTTTTCTCGCAAAACAACCCGACCTCGAGCTCTCGTCGCCACCACGAAGCTCGCTAAGGTCGCTACTGACCCACTTGGTCCTCGCTCACTTTCTTTCCTCGGACTTGCGCGGATTGTCGCCTATCTAGGGTTCGAGATCGCCACCGAAAGGCATGGCGCGACCGCCTATCGACCTCCTCCGCACCCGCGCGCCAGCGAGGAACGGCCCGCCACTCGTTTTATCGAAACACGAGCTCGACTTAGAAATTTGACGGCACGCAATAACAGAAAAAAAGACAAACTCGTTACAACTTAGGTGATTCTTTAAGTTATTTACATCCGCCCCGACGTGGGGGCTTTGTTTCCTACTAAAACAAAAGAGGCCGCGCCTCAAGTTACTCATTTTGCTCTATTGGTGCGTCTTCTCCCGCGGGCGGATCCTCCGATTCTTCGGCGGCAGTCGGTGCGAAGAACCCGAGCTCCTCCACCGCGAGGTCAAAGAGGTCGCCCGCCATCTCTTCCGGCGTCGGCCTCAGCGGTCTCGCACACTTGTCGAGAGCGCTCCATGGGCTCAATCTTCGGCCAGCCCTTGCCGATGATAGGCTGTCGATGGAGGGGTAGTGAGCAAGGACGACGCTCACCGCCTTGTGCTGCAACGCGCTGGCCTGCTCCCTCACCCTCTGCGGGATGAGCAGAACCCGACGAGCTGGCTCCGCCGCTGGCTCGACCGTGAGGTTGTTGCAGACCCCCTGGATATCAAGGACGATCTCGTCCTTCTCGCGCTTCATGTTCGTGACGGTGACCTCAGCCTCCGTCAAGCGGGCGGGCTCCGACGAGCTCATTCCCCCCGGGCTCTCGAGCTTGTGGATCTTCTGCCGCAACTTCGGCGTCCTTGGCCTGCAACTCCCTCGTCTTCTTGAGGAGCGCCGTTGTCCTGCTGCTCCATGTGGCGGTGCAGGTCCGTCGGGTCTCGCTCCCAACCTTAACGCCCACACCTCCGCCTCTGCAATCGAAAAGATTAATCAGCTCATGAGTTAGCAGCTCGGGTAAAAGCAGCTGATCACTTGCTCACCCACGAGGGTAGCCAAGAGACTGTCCTGAGATTGCTGGAGCACGCAATTCTTCTCCCTAAGATATGCGACCTCCACATCCACGGACCAGCAGTCGGCCCGGAGCTCGGCCATCTCCTTATAAATAAGCTAAATAGAATCGGGCGATCCTCAACCTCGAGGATCCAAAATAGAAGACAAATCGACAAAGGAGGAAGAGGGCTTACTTTTGAGTTCTGTCTCCCTCTCCTTGAGGAGCCTCTCCACCTCCTCTTTGTCTGCCTTCATAAGGCCGGCCCGATGCTCCGTGGCATCCTTCGACTTCTTCTCCTCCCGAGGAGAACGCGGAGGCGGTCCAGCTCCATCTGCTGCCGCTCGAGCTCCTAGCGATGCGCCGCCGCCTCGGCGGGCGCCTTGCCGCCCCCTCTCGGTCTCCGCGCAGCGGGCGGCCGCCTTCTCTTCCGCCTCACGGTGCGCGTCCACCGCAGTGACCTCGTCGATCTGGGCCGACGGCCTCCCCCATGGCCTTCTTGGCCTCGGTCTCGTAGGACTTGACAAAGCCAGGGGACTTCCCAAGCTACATCCGGAGGTCCCGGCCCCACGGAAGAGCTCCTCGGGGCATTCCCGGTGGCCACCGCGTCGTCACGGTGCACCCCGAGCGACGTCGAGCTCGAAAGGACGAAGAACACGGCGTCAAAAGTCCATTCCCACTACCGTGCAAACGAGACAACAAGAAGAACACTTTACCTCCAGGGCCCTACGGAGGCTCCCTCGCGCGGCACCCGTCAATGAGCTCTCGGGGCGATGTCGACCCGCTCGGCATCGACGTCCGGGGAACACCATCTCCTCGACGCTGCCGGGCGATCTCCTCGGTCGGTCGTGAGGGAGCTCGAGGATGGATCCGCGAAGGACCGCCCCCGGAACTCCCAAGGGGCCCATCTCCGAAGGAGTGGCAGCGGCGAGGTCGGGCGACGGCGTCAACCGGCTGACCCATGGGAGCGGCATTGGGGCAGCGATGGCGGTTGCCTCGGTGACCTCGACGGCGACCTCGGTTTTGGTCACCGCCCGCGGCCTGCTTCGGACTCTGCCGACACCACGGCCTCCCCACCCGATGGATCCGCGGCTCTCCCGAGGGCGGGTCCGCCGGCGTCGGCGCCCCATCCCCGGCGCTCCCACAGTCTCGAGCACCGGGCGCGTCCACCACCAGCGTCTCCTCGACACGCTCCTCGACCTCGAGCACCGGGAGTCGGCGCGTCGCGGCGGCCTGGGCTCGGAGGGCACCTGTGCCGTCGATGTCACCGTGCTCGGGGGCTTGGGGTTGAGCGCGAGGCGCTCTCCACCCGCCCCGCCTCGCTGGTGCCCTCCCGACCTCTCTTGCCCCGGATACTAGGGAGGCATTGGAGGGGAGGATGCTCGTGAAGGCCGCCAAGGCTGCCACCGAGCTCGGCACCTCCTCCGTCCTTGGGCGCTTCAAAGGGTTCACCGTGAGTGGCGCGGCCACCCCCGTCGAAAAGATGGAGGTCAAGTCAAAACGATCCGTGAAAAGAAAAAAAAAAAGGAAAAAAACTCAACGGCCGAGGCGACAACATTTCGGGAGAATCCACGAAATCACCTCGGGAGCTTGGTGCCTCTTTTTCGAACCGTCGCCCTCGAGCTCACCGCCCCCTCCTCCCCTTGGGCGACCCGCCGGCGACGCCTCTAGGCACGACCGCGCCCGAGGACCACGCCCTAGTGGGGGCGGCGGAGCGGCGGCGCCGATGTCGCCGCCCGGGGATGAAGTCGCCCCTTGATCCGCCCGTGGCGAAGCCGAGGTTTCTTGCCCGGCGTCGCGGTGGCGCTCGGGTCCTCGATCTCCCTCACGTCCACTGCTGGCCGGGGACCCCGTCCCTCTCCGGATGCGGCAACGTGGAGGACTCCACGCGACCCTGATGGCCCCCGGCCTCCCTAGGAGCGGTGGGCGGGATATCGGGAGATGGATTCTCCCAATCTGAAAATAATGAGGTCAAGGAATAAATCAGCGAAAAGTCGGGAACCTGCTAAATCGGGAGAAGAGACAACGGGCTACCAAGTTCTTCGTCTCCCGCGCCGGCTGCACGTTCGGGATCGCCGTCGGCGAGCTCGGGAAGCTGAAGTCGGATCCGGTCACATACCGAACCCAACGCACGACCTCTCCGACTCTAAGGACCGGCACCATCGCCGTCCCCTCGAAGGGCTCATTCTCCCTCACCATCGCCCGAAAGCGGCCTTGCGCGCCTCCTCGGGGGGACCACGCCCGGAACAGCCACGCGGCGATAATGAGTGGCTCCGTCGGCCGGCATCACGGCGATCTTGACCTTGTCGGCCACCGAAGAACCCTAGCTTTCAAGTGCTCGTCGGTCTTCTCCCTCCGGTATCACGCGGCTTCTCGAACACGCGCCCGTGTACTCCGGCGGCCAGATGGTGGACGTCGTTCTTAAGGTAGAACCACCCGTCGTGCCACCCACTGTTGGAGGACGGGACGATGATGTCCGGGAACCGTGTCTTCATCCCCGCCCTCAACTGGAGCGTCGCGCATCTAATCGGGGCAGGGGTCTTCTTGCCATCGGAGCAGTACTAGATCTTGATGTAGAAAAAGTGCTTGAACAACTCCCAATTTGGCTCGATTCGATTCGCCATCCTTCGCAGAAGAAGGGCGAAGGCGGCGACGTGCAGCACCCCGTTCGGCACGAGATGCTACATGCTCGAGCCCCCAGCGGAAGAGGAGCCCGCGGAAGAAGTCATCGGTAGGGACGCCGAATCCCCGCTCGTGAAACGCCGTGAAGGAGACGATGTAGCCCGCCGGCGGGCGAGGTTCGTTCTCCTCCAGGCTGGGCACCTTCCACTCCTCCGCATTGGTCAGAGCAGGAATGCTACCGCCTGCGGCGAGTCCCTCCAGCGTGGCTTGGGTCACCGACGACGGCCCCCATAGACTCATCTTCTTCCTCTCTCTCTTCCTCCGTTTTCACTCAAGATGTAGGGGATGCGACGGCGAGCACTCCCCGGCTACCCCTCCGGTGGCGCTTCTCTCTCTCGGCGCGAAGGGAAAGGAAAGGGGGGATCTAGGCCTGAAGTAGGCAGCTTCAACGAAGGCAGGTGGGAGGTAAATCTTTTCCGCCCGTTGTCCACCCCTATTTATGCCGTGTACAGGGAACTTGAGGCGGCACGATGAAGGCGACCGGGAACGGCCTCCCATGCGCAGTAACTCCCCCCTAAAACCGCCTCAAAAGACGCGCCCACTTCCCCACGACGTGGCGGCCGGGAGTCGAACGGGCAGATGCGCCAACGGTTACTTTTTCAACGGGCCGGACAGCAGCGAGCTCGTCCTGGCGCTGTCTCGGGGTTCAAAGGCTGGCCCACCGGGGGTTCAACGGCCACCCACCCGGACACCTCGGCGAGGGACTTGTTGAAAAAGCCCGCCGGCATCCATACCCGAGCTTCGCTAGGGAGCTGCGGGGCTCCTCGACTTCGTGTCGAGTCACCGGAGGTGACGAACGCTTGATTTCCTCCCCGACGAGGAGGCACCACGCCCCGAGGTCCGAACTGAACCCCGGGAATTAGAGAAGTCAAGCCGCCAGAATATGAGGTCGATCCACTAGCTGATCAAACAAACGAGCTCATCTCGAAAGCGAGCTCGGGCCTCACTCAGACCACCCGCTAGCAGCTCACCGAACACCCGATCTCGGCCGCCGAGGCAAGACCGGGGATGAGCTCTCCCCACCCCTCGTCGTAGGGAAGAATGGGCGTAAACGAAAACAATCAAATCACTTAAAAAGCCTCCACGAGAATGCCCCATTCTCGCGGAGCCCTCGGGGGAGCTACACCTGCCGGGTGTAGCCATAGTCATGGACCTAGGGTTCGAAGGCCAACCCAACGAGGACCGATGGCCACCCCCGGCCCGCCTGGAGCGAGGGGCAAGACAAGGAGAGGTCCCAAATACTCACGCCAAGCGAGCTCCGAACGCCGCAGGGCTCCTTGAACTCGTGTTCGAGTTAGCGGGGGTGGCGCACTGACCTCACGCCTCCTCCTCGAGGAGGAGGCATCCACTAGCTGATCAGATGAACGTCGAGCCCCCGGAATGTGAGGTCGATCCCCTGGAATGTGAGGTCGATCCACTAGCTGATACGATCTCGAGGAAATGCGAGACCTCAAGATATGATCTCGAGGAAATGCGAGGTCGAGCCCCCGAATGTGAGGTCGATCCACTAGCTGATCGGATGAACGAGCCGACGAGCTCGGGCCTCACTCGAACCTCCCGCTAACAGCTCATCGAAAGCATCCGATCTCGGCCAATGAGGTAATATCGGACACGAGCTCATCCCACCCCTCGACGCAGGGAAGAATGGGCATGAACAAAAATGAAAAATTCAAGCCTCCCCCGAGAACATACCGTTCTCGCGAGCCTCGGGGGAGCTTCACCGGCGGTGCGCTCGCGCGCACCACCCCGTAACCAAACACCACGACTTCAATTGAGAGAGCTTGGAGGAGGAAACAACTCCCCCAAACGCTCGGGGGCTACTGTCGGGGACCAAAATCATGGATCCCCCAACTTAAGCACTGATCCAAGGCTTAGGCCCGGCGACGAGCCGATCAAAGACGCATACAAGCGGGACTAAGCACGAGGGCCACTTTGGGCTCAGGGCCCACCTCGAGAACGAGCCCCCAGGCGCATACACAAAAACTGCGTCGAACGAGCTCCAAGCTCGTTGCCGGTGAAAGCTCCGAGCGAGCTCGAGCTCGTGGAAATTCTCCGTCCCGAACGAGCTCAGGGCTACCCGCGCGAGGCCAAGTCGCTCCCCCGAGCTCGTGACGCTGTCCAAGCTCGCCCGAGCTCACGGGCCCACCTCAGGACAACGTCGGGGCTCCTGAGCAAGCTCCGGACCTACTACGTCAAGGTCCGCGGTCCCATAAGGCCAAACGACTTCCTCCGACTCGTATGAGCTCGAGCTCGGAGCGATAGGAACCAGGCTATCTACGTCGTGTCGGACTCATCATTACGGCTACGCCTCAATCTCGACCGGGGATCGGGGAAGTCCAAGATACGATTCTTTGAGATAGAGGCACTCGAGCACCATAGCTAAGCTACGCAGCTCGTAGCTGCGGCACGCCGCCTGACAGCCGCGGACACGACTCGGCCGTTGGGATGCCGAGTTCGCGTCCCCGCCAACCGCCACGGATAAAAGGGATCTTTTAGCCCCCTCTCCTTTGTGTATAAGTAGCTCTCCCCTCTCCTCTCTTCTACACACACCATTGGAGTCTACCTACAGCAGCACCACCTCACTCTCTACCACCACACTCTTCTTCTTCTTCTTCTTTGGTTAGAGCTTGGAGTAGAAGAGCTACAAAGGAGAGCTTGTAATCTAGAAGGAAGAGCACTTTGGTAATATACATTCTCGATGGATCTTTCTTCTATTTGTAAGTTCTATTTCTATGATCATGGTCTAACTTATGAACTAGAGTATAGTCTTGTTCATGTTATAGTGTTGATATATGAACTAGTATATAGTTTACATATCATGATCTTGACATGTTCATATTCGTTCTTCATCGATCATCGTATGCATAACATGATTAGAGGTGGGATAATGGTTCATCGTTCTTTCGGGTTTGCTCTTGTCTTAGTCCGTCCATCCGTAGGGTGGGGATCCTAGGGGGACAAGAGTAGCGCTCTAGTACGCGGGCATGGTGCCCGGGTATTACGACACCTTCGAATATGAGAGCATGCCATGATCGTGGGGGTAGGCGGTAGGGTTGTGACAGCCCTGTCCGTCCCTTGTAATCCCCCCTCGTTCGCATGTAATGTAGGAGTTCGTAAATGCCTTCCATTGGGCCGGATGGTATCCGGAGGTCTCCCCCAAGTATCCTAGACATAACCATGCTTATATCGTGTTAGCATATGATCCTAACTATTCATTTGTATGACCATGACTAGATGCATTAGAATACTCCATTAGGTTATTCATTCATTCTTTATCTATTTTCTTTATCCTTTCAAGGTGGATTCCAATATGTGTGTCGCACTATCTATGAACCGTATTGCTTACCCCTGTTATGATCAAGTTCGACTTAGCGTACACACATTCCATCATCCAGATGCCATGCTAGCTTGTTATATACAAGCCTTCCTTTGGGAAAATATAAATAACGATACCTCGAATACTTCCGGGTGAAATGCTACAATGATAGATCCGTGCGCTTGCGGATGAAATATCAATTATGGCAAGATCTATCACCGTTGATTGAAAGTGCGCTATCACCGACACGGTGGTTCCACTTAGTGATTGTTGACATTTCTTAGCGCAATCACTAGAAACAGTGTTTAGAACCCATCTCTAATAATGGCGCCGAAAATGCGCCGCTGACATTCCTAAGTGAAACCACCATGCCGGTGATCATACTAGGAACATCAACGGTGATAGACCTTGCCAAAATAGATATTCATCGCAGCGCACGGATCTATCATTGTAGCATTTCACCCGGAGATATTCAGGGTATCGTTATTTATATTTTCCCAAAGGAAGGCATGGTGGAAAAGGATCTAATAGAGACATGAACAAGATAACATGACTGTGTAATGGACCAATGCTTATAACAGGGATTTAAGGGAACGGTAAGAGGATAACTTGACACACTCACTCAAGCCAAACTCAAGGATAAAGATAAATAAGGAATAAAGAAAGTCCTAAGTGGAGCATACAGATTCTAGTCATGGCTGTGCATAGAACCAGTTGATAATCAGGCAACACTCATGAGTAGGAGGTCGGAGCTGAGAGTGAGATGGACAGGGAGACCTTCCCGGTGCATACCGCCCAATGGAAAGGCACTTTAGACTCCTACACAACATACGAACGTGGGGGGATTACAAAGGACGGACAGGGCTGTCACGACCCTGCCGCCTACGCCCTCGACCGTGGCATGCCGTCATATTCGAAGGATACATGGCATCCGGACACCACGCCCGCATACAAGGACACTACTCATGTCCCCCATGGTCCCCACCCTACGGATGGACGAAATAGGACACGAGCAAGCCCGAAGGACACAATGAACCGCCACTCAGCACAATCCCGACACTACTCAATTATATTGCATGAATGGTTTAAGCATAAAGTTCTATGATGATATCATAACCTGAAAACTATAGACTAGTTCATATGTCATGATCATGTCAAGAGAACAACATGTTAGATCATAGGATAAATCATGAGGTATAGAAATAACATGAAGACTCTAATTCTAATGCACAACTAAGACAAGATAAAGGGGCAAGGCTTTGGAAGATTACCATAAATAGATCATACCGGAAATCCATCTTCCAAGGAGCCAAGCCCTCCTTGGTAGCTTTGCCTAGCTCCACATCCTAATCTACTACTAATCCTACTAGGAGGAGGAAGAAGAGTAGAGAGGGAGAGAATGGCTCTCTTGTGAGGTGTGTGTTTAGAGGGGAGAGGAGAGGCCTACTTATACAAGTGAGAGAGGGGGGCTAAGTGCAAAACTACACCAAACCGACCATCTCTCGCGCGTCTAGGTTCATCAATCGGCCGATCCACCACCGCACCGCCCTCTGGATGTTTAATGTACCGCCGCCAAAGCCGGGCCCGAACCGCCATATTTTGGGTGCCCTTCCCGCCCGGTTCAGCCGGGCTTTGGCAGTCGGGCGTTGTTGGGCCCGAAAAGTTGTATGACGGTGTTGACTCGGCCCAGCCTGCGTGTTTGGTCCATTTCTCCCTTGGGCTTGATGTTCTTCAGAATGCGCTTTCCGGGAGGCGCCTTTTGGTACATTTTCCACTTGGTTTTTATATAAATCCCCGCAAAACATTATTTTTCGCACTACAAGTGGAATTATGTCAATAATAAATGTATATGTGTGTAGTAAGGTATAGTTTCAACCCCTTATTGGTAGAATGTTGACGTTAAAAATACGTCGTTAGTGACCGTCAACAAACTCCCCAAGCTTACCCTTTTCGCCCCTCGAGCAAAGATAAGTACTTGGTTGTTGATCGGAGTTGCTTCTATGCCGTTTATGTTTCAAATGTGCCATGTTTATAACAAAAAAATTTTCTACTAGAATTTGAATAAAATGGCATGCTTACTCACCCTTTATTACCTTTCATCGTTTGTGGGGCTTTTGAGCTGTTTACAATCTTGGGTGGTTGCAAGATAGAAATGGATCGACGAACTTGCTTATCTTTCACTCTTTTAAGGGACTATCAATCCGTAGGTTTTGAAATATTTTTTTTGCAAAGAATATAGTTCCTCGAATGATCTCTCGACGCTCGTAATTTGTATGTGGTTGTTCCTCACCAAAGGCTTAGATTTGCCTTTCTTTTTGCCTACCAGCTAAATAAGGCTTTTGTGGAGCTCGGGTAGGTAAAAGATTATCATGCTTGTGTCATGTCATGTTGCCAGTGTCAAAAACCAAACCACATGGAGAATCTAGTCATAGACCTAGATCAAGATGTGCAAGTGTGTGGAATTTTTGTATTTTGTACTCCAGGTATCATGACTCTCTCTTTTTGGTGGAATAATATAGAAGGTATGGGCTACCTTTATTCCTTCCCTTTTCTTTTCTTTTCTCTTCTTTCTTTTTTTTTTTTTAGACAGTACTGACTTCCTCGTCTTTTTTTTGGGACATTTTGTCCATCTCCTTTTTTTTTTTTATAGCCCATACTTCTCCTTTTGGAACAAGAATTTTTGTGAGAGGTCATGGTACAAATGCATGGAGTATATTTGTGGTGATGGAAGGGTGCATGTTGTGTGCAACTCTCGGTGTAAGAGTTGGCGATTTATTTCGGGTGTACGTGAATCTTGATCTTGGGCATATGAAAAGAATCTCGACATAGGTTACAAACAAGTTGACATAGGCTCACCATGAAAACAAGCAAAGCATATGACTAAGGTTTTTCATGAATGATCATATCATCATGTCATATGGCTTTGGTGGGAAATGCATATCATCGAGGAACTTTTGAATTTTGATTTTTGAAATAAAACTCTAGATATCGGTCACTCTAAGAATGATGTCATAGCAAAGTCCATGTCACCATATCATAACTCGCAACTACCTAGATCAGATAAGCTTGTGCAACCCACATGATTCAGGCTTTTCAAGGTGAAATAAAACTTAGCCACTAAACTCAAATCTTAGAGAAATTTAAGTTATAAACTAGGCAATGTATAAATCATAAGACAAAGCAACTATTCATCATTTCAACAGGGGGTAGAACTAAACATTTCTACAACACATATATATGGAGTGGAATAAATCTCCTCTCTCTCTCTTTCTTTTCTTCCCCTCTTTTTTTTTGAATTCTCATATCTCATCATTCTTATAGGATAAGAAAAATAACTGAATGGAATGTGAAATACAAGTTACCTTTTTGGGAGTCCTCCCCAAGCTAGTCTGTTGACTTACCTTCGGTTTGGAATGTTGCTAGCTTGTGCACGCCATGAATTGATCTTTTTGATTAACATCTTCTTTTTTAGCGTGCCGGGAGACTCCCCCAAGCTTGTCTTGTGATGATCTTGGAGGAACGGGACAACCATTCTTGGGGTCTCAAAGGTTTTTATTTTATTTTTATTTTTATTTTATTATTATTATTTTTTATAAAATTTTTATTATATTTTTTTTTTTGGTTCACCAGGCAAGATCTGATCTCCATTGTCATCTCCAGGACACACCCTCTTAAAGTTGATAAATTCCTGCAGGGGTTAGTCCATATGGTCGACCAAATTCTACACTAGTAGCTCGGGTTCAATAATCAAACTCGACTCCATGTCTAATCTGACTAGGGTAGACTTTTTTGACCTAAGCACCATGCTCAATTCAAAAGTCCATGGAAGTATGACCACCATATGAATGATCACTTTGCTCCCCAAAACCGAACATGCTAGTATAGAAAAGGAAGCATGAATTGATAACAAGATTCATCCAAAGGAGGTGAAGACTTTGAAAAGGTGAATAAGATTTTATTATTGTTTTTTTTTTTTTATATATATATATATTTTTTTTTTTTTTTTTTTGCATGGTAACGAAAAAAGGATGAGAGTGAAAGGTTCACATTACCATGTTTTGGTCCTCCCCAAGCTAGCTCAAAGCCCATAGGATCGGGGTTGTACCCCCGTGCTTTTTGGCTTTTCCTGTATGGTTAGTATATGGTAGATTCACGAGTGGACTTACCATCCTCCGTGATTACCAAAATTCAAAGCATATGCAGGAAGGAGCATAAGAGCAGCTTGTTCATTTTTTTATTTGAAGATTTTATTATCAAGGGAGGACAAAACTTCACCAAACTTTTCAAACTCAAACAAGGCTAAGATAAAGATGCAATGTAAGTCTAGCCTTGACTTATCTTCATCATGAAATAGTTCTATTGTTTATGACGTCAGCCCTGGGTTCATTAATCAAATTTCAACACCATGTTGAATTTTGATTAAAGAAGGTCATTTTAACCCAAACACCATGCTTGATTTAAAGACCAATGGATGTATCACATGTATCCATGTAAACACATCCAAACCCGCACCATATTTCATAAGCAAAGAAACATGATTTTTTTGTGTGGAGATAAGTATGAGTAAGAAGAATTGGTGAATTATTACCTTTGCATACCTGAAAGTGTGTGTGTACCAACCGTGCATGAAGATAAGAATGTTGAAACTTCCGCGGTGGTAGCTTGATGATCCATCTCAGGCGGGCCACAAGGCTTAGGTGATACACACAGGTAGTGTATATGGACCATGGGCCTTAGTGGTCACAAACGTGTAAAGGAGGATGTTCCTCCTTTCCTTTACCCTTTCTCTCTTTTTTTTACTTTTTTTTTATTGGACCTTTGCATACCTGAGTGTACTTGATCGGCAAATTGAAGATAGAGTTCAGAATTGCTGCATCGGTGGCATGATGATCCGGTTTTGGTAATGACTTCCTCGGGCCGGGAAAGCGAGGGAGGCATACCGAACTCACTCAGTAAGCATCAAGGCTAAGGCGCACAAGAAGAACGTGTGCGATCCATAGGCCTTGGTGCTTACGACAAAGGCCTTGGGAGAGGAAGATCCCTTCTTGCTTACATGGAAGCAATCTTTGGGTGGAGTCAGTGCCTTCATTGTTTATTTTGACCATGTGGAGCCATCCTGCTCCTCTCTCCTCTTATTATTTTTTTTTTTATATATATTTTTTTTTTTCTTTCTGCAACAACTTTTTTTTTCTATTTTTCGATAACACTTCTCTTTTTTTTTTTATATATATCCCTTTTTTTTTCAATTCTTTTTTTTTTTCTCTTTTCTTTTTTATAGCAAGGGGAGGCTAATCTCTTATTCATCTCTCTTTTTTCTCATTTTTTTTCTCTCTTTTTTTTTTTCATTTGGACTCTTTTTTTTTTTCACTTCTCTTTTTATGATCCCCTTGTACGTGGAACTTGATATTCTCATCGTCTTCCCTTCCACACTTGGACTTTTGTGAAAAAGTCAAGTGTGTAAGGTCGTGGGTCTCCTTTTGAGTGTGTTCCTCCGCCCAAGAGCATCAAAGTTTTTTATTGATGTAGCCCCATGTTTTCAAGCGTCGCGTGCTCCTTTGTTCTTCTTAGTCTCCACCTGAAATGGTTAGCGACAAGAATACCCGAAGGTGCATACTAACTTGATAACATGTCCTTGCTTTTTATTTATAAGATTTTTTTTAAAAAAAAGTTTTTTTATAAAAGATTTTTTTTTTTTTTTAGATAAACCCGTTATAAACAAAGGTCACTACACATGCATATTATCATGATGAACATGTTCTAATAGATTCCTTAGAAAAAAACAAACGCCTTCCTCAAGAACGGCGCCGTAAATGCTTGTTGACATTTCTTAGCGCAATCACTAGAAACCGGTTTAGAACCCATCTCTAATAACGGCGCCAAAATGCGCCACGACATTCCTAAGTGAAACCACCATGCCGGTGATCATACTAGGAACATCAACGGTGATAGACCTTGCCAAAATAGATATTCATCCATAGCGCACGGATCTATCATTGTAGCATTTCACCCGAGATATTCGTGGTATCGTTATTTATATTTTCCCAAAGGAAGGCATGGTGGAAAAGGATCTAATAGAGACATGAACAAGATAACATGACCGTGTAATGGACCAATGCTTATAACAGGATTTAAGGGAACGGTAAGAGGATAACTTGACACACTCACTCAAGCCAAACTCAAGGATAAAGATAAATAAGGAATAAAGAAAGTCCTAAGTGGAGCATACTGATTCTAGTCATGGTCATGCATAGAACCGCTTGATAATCGTGCAACACTCATGAGTAGGAGGTCGAGAGCGAGAGTGAGATGGACAGGGAGACCTTCCCGGTGCATACCGCCGAATGGAAAGGCACTTTAGACTCCTACACAACATACGAACGTGGGGGATTACAAAGGACGGACGGGGCTGTCCGCGACCACGCCGCCCTACGCCCTCGACCGTGGCATGCCGTCATATTCGAAGGATACCGGCATCCGGACACCACGCCCACATACAAGGACACTACTCATGTCTCCCATGGTCCCCACCCTACGGATGGACGGAATAGGACACGAGCAAGCCCGAAGGACACAATGAACCGCCACTCAGCACAATCCCGACACTACTCAATTATATTGCATGAATGGTTTAAGCATAAAGTTCTATGATGATATCATAACCTGAAAACTATAGACTAGTTCATATGTCATGATCATGTCAAGAGAACAACATGTTAGATCATAGGATAAATCATGAGGTATAGAAATAACATGAAGACTCTAATTCTAATGCACAACTAAGACAAGATAAAGGGGCAAGGCTTTGGAAGATTACCATAAATAAATCATACCGGAAATCCATCTTCCAAGGAGCCAAGCCCTCCTTGGTGGCTTTGCCTAGCTCCACATCCTAATCTACTACTAATCCTACTAGGAGGAGGAAGAAGAGTAGAGAGGGAGAGAATGGCTCTCTTGTGAGGTGTGTGTTGAGAGGGGAGAGGAGAGGCCTACTTATACAAGTGAGAGAGGGGGCTAAGTGCAAAACTACACCAAACCGACCATCTCTCAGGCGTCTAGGTTCACTGAATCGGCCGATCCACCACCGCACCGCCCTCCTGGATGTTTAATGTACCGCCTCGCCAAAGCTAGGCCCGAACCGCCATATTTTGGGTGCGGGCGCACCCACCCTTCCCGGCCCGGTTCGGGCTGGGCTTTGGTAGGCTGGCGTTGTTGGGCCTGAAAAGTTGTATGGCGGTGTTGACTCGGCCCAGTTCTACGTGTTTGGTCCATTTCTCCCTTGGGCTTGATGTTCTTCAGGAATGCGCTTTCCAGGGAGGCGCCTTTTGGTACATTTTCCACTTGGTTTTTATATAAATCCTGCAAAACATTATTTCGGCACTACAAGTGGAATTATGTCAATAATAAATGTATATGTGTGTAGTAAGGTATAGTTTCAACCCCTTATTGGTAGAATGTTGACGTTAAAAATACGTCGTTAGTGACCGTCAACAGTGATATCGACGGCACGTTTCGAGGCACCGTCATTAGGGATGGGTTCTAAACTGTTTCTAGTGATTGCGCTAAGAAACGCCAACACTAAGATACACACCTTTAACTTTGTCTAACCCATTTTGCAGGGATGTGAGATTAACTCCACCTCCAGGCTAACTTTTAGTGAGATACCATTATATATTTCTGGCGCCGTCCTGGGGTTGGATCTTAAATCCATCCTTTAGTGATTGCGTTAAGAAATGACAACAGTCCACGAGGACTTTTTCTTGCGCTGGAGGTTGACCGAGCCTCAGAGATATCATGTTAACTAACTCGTGCGGAGTCTCGGGTTGCCCCGGGATCCTGCCCGAATCGTTAACTGGCACTTGAGCAGCGATCTGAGCCAGCTATGTTTCTATCATCTTGTTAAAGCTCAGTTGGTTCTTCACGCGATCGAGGACAAACTCTCCAGCTTTGTTATTCACACTCTCAAGGATTTTATCATTATGCATCATCTTTTTGTTGAGATTTTCATTGATTTTGGCTTGGCCAAATACCAAATCCTTGAGTGAAGGCTGATTCGAACTATAGTTGGAGTTATAGTTCGAATTACCTAGGAATGGAGGCCGCGATTGGTTGTTCCAGCCATTATTGCCCTGCTGCTGTTGGCGGTACCCGTTGTTGATGTACGATGCCTTCTCACGGGTCTCGGGGCAATTATCCCCCGAGTGGCCAACTTCTCCACAGGTCTCACATGTCATGTGTGAGTCTGTGGCGTGGACCGTCGCCTTATTGCTTCTTTCAGCGGCCAGCGCTCTTCCGACCACTTTAGCAGTAGGTCCATTTTTGCGACAAGCGTATCCGCCTCCTTCACGGTATGCATGCCTTTTTGTGTTTTGGCTGGGGTTCTGTCCTCCCCTAGCTTTAATTCGTCACCATTTTATCGATCAAGGCCGTGGCCTCATCGATGGTGAGCGATAGAAATGCGCCACCAGCAGCGGCGTCGAGGTGCCCCTTCGACATGGGTGTTAACCCATTGTAGAAGTTCTGGAGCACCAGCCAATTTTCCATCCCATGGTGCGGGCATGCCTGGATGTACTCCTGCAGCCCCTCCCACGCCTCCGGGATAGGTTCCATGGAATTCTGCTGGAAATTGGCGATCCTCCCCCATAGGGCATTGGTTTTTCCCATGGGGAAGAACTTGTTGGGAATATGCCCTAGAGATAATCATAGAGATGATTGTATTGCCTTGTATCTGTGATATATTATGTGTTCATGAATATCCATTAAAGACAACTTGTATCGATTGGCAATTATGTGAATTGTTTGTGAAACTCTTTACTTGTATGGTTATTCTATAATTGTCCCTGGTCGGAGTTCATGTGAGGACACACATGAATATTAGATCAGCACACATATTGGTTGATGGCTATGTTTCACAAGTCATAGACATGGAGATGTCAAACTAATAGTGTGGGCACATGTATGACATGGGGCTGGATTGACCCAACATGAGATGTTATTATTATCTCTTTACACATCATGTACGTTATGTCCTTAGACCTGAGATTGTCGTATGTACTCAAGATGTGAAATGACCTACTTAGGGACTATCAAATGTTACTCCGTAATTGGTTAGCTATAAAGGTGGTCTTCGGGTTTGTCAGGAAGCATGCTGTGAGGCATAGTCAATCAAGATGGAATTGCCCCTCTCCATGAGAGAGATATCACCGGACCACTTTCGAATGATTGGATCAAGAAATGCATGGCCGTGCTTGGGTTAAGTGTTAACCCACGAGGTGGACCAAATATCGTGTGGCAAGGGAATAACATGTATGTGAGTTTGTGGTGGTTCGTGCGATATGATCATTGCGTACACATGGGAGTTGACATGTCTTGCTAGAGGCCGCTATCAACTATTGGACGAGTAGGAGTACTTTCGGGCCATGTCTATGTGTGCGTGAGCCCATAGGGTCGCACGCTTAAGGGGAAGGAGGCCTAATTCGGATCTGATCCAATTAGACGAGGCTTAGGGTTACTAATGGGCCTCTAGCTCGGGAGCCTATTAGGAACGCCTATATAAGAGAGGTCGGCGCGGGGCTAGGAAAAGACATGCCACTTTGGCAGCCGCCGCCGCCCACGCCCTCGCCTTTTGCATCTCGCGGACCTAGCGATGCGAGGCGCATCGCTTCCTCCCCGTGTGTGTGATACCTCGCAGGTGCTGCATCCGGAGCACAAGGACAAACCGCACGTGGAGGACGGACATGAGCAACTATACGGCACTGCTGCGACGCGCACATCTACGTCGAGGGTCGACGCATCCGCTGCACCTGCGCGTCTAGTGGTAATCCC
This sequence comes from Hyparrhenia diplandra, assembly GCA_015847255.1. NCBI lineage: Eukaryota > Viridiplantae > Streptophyta > Magnoliopsida > Poales > Poaceae > Hyparrhenia > Hyparrhenia diplandra. Next base: position 191,442 of record JADLZK010007742.1, on the reverse strand, counting down.
GTGATCTATAACTAGCAGTAATTCCTGGTTTATGGGTAGAAAAGTTTAGTTTTCTAGCTAGCGTAGCGATCCCATATTCCTTCAGAACTTAGCCAAGAACGCCATGGAACACTTGGTCCACGTGTCAACAGCTTCCTTGTCCTTGTAAAACCATCGTTTCGCCTTCCCCATGAGGGAGAAGGGAAAGAGACGAGCTGATCGCGTCCCGTCGCGACATCCTTGATGACAATGGTGTCGCACGCGCTCAAAAAGTGTTGGAGATGAGCGTTGGCGTCCTCACTAGGCGCAGTCCATAGAATGGGCCGCACGCACCATGGTGATCAGCCCGGTACGGAGCTCGAAGTTCCTGTGACCGATGTTGACAGCGGGCCCGGTGGGCACGTTGGCAACAGCGGGGACGAAGAACTCACGGAGCGACTTCTAGGCCACGGAGTTCGATATGGTTGGTGCAGGGGTGTCTGGTACACCTGTTCTTCCTTAGGAGTGCCTCGAGATCAGCGATGAAGTTATCCAGCAGTTGGAAACCAGAAATACACTATCCTGTTTTCATCCATAATAGGAGAAAACATAAAAGATTAGCCTGTATGAGCAAGTGGCTACCATGCATGCATATCTCATACTCATAGCCTAGCTAGGATTTCTTAATACAATGCCTTCCTCGGCAACGGCGCCAGAAATGCTTGTTGGCATTTCCTAACGCAATCACTAGAAACAGGTTTAGAACCCATTCCCAGCAATAGCGCTAGAAACGCTTTGTTGACAATTCTGAGCGCAACCACTAGATAGGTGATCACAAAGAGAATGTCAACACCGCCGCCCCACAACATCATTACCGGATCAAAGATCCCAATAGTGACCCTGTTGAACGGCGGCTGATAGATCTTGCCATATTAGATATTCATCCGCAAGCGCACGGATCTATCATTGTAGCATTTCACCCGGAAGTATTATCAGGGTATCATTATTTATATTTTTCCCAAAGGAAGGCATGTATGTAAGAAGCTAGCATGGCATCTGAATACAAGAATACACACACACAATGGACCAACTTGATCATGCTGGGGTAAACAATATGGTTTGTAGATAGTGCGACACACACTCAGAGAGCTACCTCAAAGGATAAAGAAAATAGATAAAGAATAAATGAATGTTCCTAAGTGGAGTAGATCAATTCTAGTCATAGCCAATACAAATGAATATAGTTAGAGTCACATGAATACATGATATAAGAATTGTTTGGTCTAGGATAACAGGGAGACCCCCCCGGGTAGTTTGCTACCTGAAGAGAGGCATTTACGAACTCATACACAACATACGAACGTGGGGGATTACAAAGGACGGACAAGGCTGTCACTACCCCCGCCGCCTACCCCCCTTGACCGTGGCATGCCGTCATATTCGAAGGTTCCCGGCACCCGGGCACCATGCCCTCTGTTGGCGGTCCTTATTGCATAAATTTAACCGCCAAAAATTCACTAATATGATTACCAAACTCTAGAATAGGACTTTATAACTTACATTTCTACGAGTTTTTGGTAGAACACATGTTTTGTAGGACAAAACTTGAAAATACATTAAAAGACGCTTTCTGGAAGGCGTATTCAAGCAAAAACGTGTACAAGGACCAACCAAACATCTTAATTGGACCAAAGCACCACCAGGGCCCAAGTCAGGAAGCCCAATGGAGCACGCTCACCAACAACATGCTCACCCGGTCTAGGCATCGGATAATCTTCGTGATGCGGAACACGATACCCCGATGTCGCCTCATCAGGAAGCACGACATCCTAGACGAGTGACTCCAGCTCCTCCGTTGTTGTCGTCGACGGCGACCACTGTTTCTTCCAATACGCCGCCACTCGACGCTGCTCCGCCGCCGCCTGGGCACCTTTCAACTTCAATTTTGACTTCGGTGCCATTTCCGCAAGCTTGGATCAGAGATTCGATCTAGGGTTTGTGGGATTTTGGGGGTATTCGCTCCCGATCGCTCCGCCTCCTCCAGAATAGATCTAGAGTTATTTGATGTAATCGCTGTTGACGGTCACGAACGACATATTTTAACCATCAACATTCTACCATAAAAGGGGTGAAACTATACCTTACTACACACATATACTTTTATTATTAACATATTTCCACTTGTAGTGTACAAATAATTGTTTTGCAGGATTTATATAAATACAAGTGGAAAATACACCAAAAGGCGCCTTCCCGGGAAGCGTATTTACAACACATCCAACCCAAGGGAGAAAGGCCCATCACAATGCAAAATCGGGCCAGCAGAACCGGTGCCCAACCTCTTCTCTAACGCATGGACCCCACCCGGGACCCGACTCAAGGCGAGCCAGCCTAGCGCGGCCCGCACCGACCAGCGCGCCGCCGCGCCTAAGGCGGACGTGGCCCGGGCCCTGGTCGGTGCAAGGCGGTACAATTAATGACAAGGAGGGCGGTGCGCATGGTCGGCGGCCGGTTTAGTGCACCTAGACGTTGGGGTGAAGGCGGTTTCATGTAACATTTGTATTTTGCCCCTCCTCTCATCCTATAAGTAGCTCCCCTCTCCTCCTCATTTCCACAGACCTCACAAGAGAGCCTCTCTCCCTCTCTCTTCTTCTTCTTCTTCTTCTTCTTCTTCTTCTTCTTCTTCTTCTTCTTCTTCTTCTTCTTCTTCTTCTTCTTCTTCTTCTTCTTTCTTCTTCTTAGTAGGTTAGAATGTGGAGCTAGGTAAAGCCACCAAGGAGGGCTTGGCTCCTTGGAAGATGGATTCCCGGTATGAATATATTTATGGTATTCTTCCAAAGCCTTGCTCTTATCTTATCATGGTTGTGCATTAGAATTAGAGTATAGTTTCTATTGACATAATCATGACATATGAACTAGTCTATAGTCTCTATGTTGTGGTACCGTCATACAGGACTTTGTGCCTAACAGTTCGTGCAACATATTTGAGTAGAGTTGGGGTTGTGCTAAGGTGGCGGTTCGTCGTTCCTTCGGGTTTGCTCATCTTCTAGTCCGTCCATCCGTAGGGTGGGGTCCATGGGGAACGTGAGTAGTTTCCTTGTATGTGGGCGTGGTGCCCGGATGCCGGGGAGCCTTCAAATATGACGGCATGCCACGGTCATGGGGGTAGGCGGCGAGGGGTAGTGACAGCCTTGTCCGTCCCTTGTAATCCCCCACGTGTGTATCGTTGTGTAGGAGTTCGTAAATGCCTTGGTGGGTAGCGAGACTACACCGTGGGGTCTCCGCGTCCATCTCATTCTCAGCTCTGATCCCCTATTTACATATGTTGCATGATTATCAACTGGTTATGTGCACGGCTATGATTAAGAATTTGTATGCTCCACCGGGGAACTTTCTTTATTAGTTCTTATATCTTTATCCTTGAGATTGGCTTGAGTGTGTGTGTCAAGTTATCAAATTACCTTTTCTTTATACCCCTGTTATAAGCATTGGTTTATTATACAATCATGTTATCTTGTTCATGTCTCTCTTAGATACTTTTACACCATGCCTTCCTTTGGGAAAATATAAATAACGATATACCTCAATATCTCCGGGTGAAATGCTACAATGATAGATCCGTGCGCTTACGGATAAATATCAACTAAGGCAAGGTCTATCACCGTTGATGTTCCTAGTGTGATCACCGACATGGTGGTTTCGCTTAGGATTGTCAACGGCGCATTTCTCGTGCCGTTATTAGAGATGGGTTCTAAACCCATTTCTAGTGATTGCGCTTAGAAAATGCAACAAACATTTATGGCGCCGTTCCTGGGGAAGGCGTTGGTTAAAAAGAATCTATTAGAACATGTTAATGATAATATGCTTGTGTAGTGACCATTGCTCATAATAGGTTTATCTAAAAAATAATAATATCTTATAAATAAAAAGCAAAAACATATTTTCAAGTTAGTATGCACCTTCGGGTATTGTTGTCACTAACCATTTCAGGTGAAAGAAGAACAAAGAGGCATGCGATGCTCGAAAAAACATGGGGGCTACATCAACAAGAAAACTTTGATGCTCTTGGGCGGAGGAACGCACTCAAAAGGAGACCACGACCTTGCACACTTGACTTTTTCACAAAAAGTCCAAGTGTAGGAGGGAAGATGGTGAGAATATCAAGTTCCACGCAGACTAAGGGGATCATAAAAAAGATTAAAAAAAGAATTGAAAAAAAAGAGATATAAAGAAAAAGAGAATAAAATAATAATGGGAGAAGAGAGAAGCAGGCTGGTCCCACATGGTCCGGATAAAACATCAAAGTGCCATCCGACTTCACCCAAAGATTGCTTACATAAGCAAGAAGGGTTCTTCCCCACCCAAGGCCTTTGTCGCTAGCACCAAGGTTTATGGTTCACATACACTCTTTGTGTCGGGGACCAAAATCATGGATCCCCCAACTTAAGCACTGATCCGGGGCTTAGGCCCGGCGACGAGCCGATCAAACACGCATACAAGCGGGACTAAGCACGAGGGGCCACTTTGGGCTCAGGCCCCGCCTCGAACGAGCCCCCGGCGCATACGAAAGACCGCCTTGAACGAAGCTCCAAGCTTGTTCGTTGGCGGAGACTCGAGCGAAGCTCGAGCTCGTGGAAATTCTCCGTCCCGAATGAGCTCGGGGCTACCAGCGAGGCCAAGTCAGCCCCAGAGCTCGTGACGCTGTCCGAGCTCGCCCGGCTCAGCGGGCCCACCTCGGGACAACGTCGGGGCTCTGAGCAATCTCCGGACCTACTCGTCAAGCTCCGCGGTCCCATAAGGCCAAACGACTTCCTCCGGCTCGTGCGAGCTCGAGCTCGGAGCGATAGGAACCCGAGGCTATCTACGCCGTGTCGGACAAATCATTACGGCTACGCCTCAATCTCGGCCGGGATCGGGAAGTCCAAGATACGGTGCGGAGCTAGAGGCACTCGAGCACCATAGGCGAAACTCGCCGGCTCGTAGGCTGCGGCGCGCCCGCCCCGACAAAAGCGGACACGACTTGGCCGTTGGGATGCCGAGTTTGCGTCCGCCAACCACTACGGACAAAGAGATCTTACCCGAGCTCTCCTGTCCAGACGTTTTGCTATGCCTCACCCAGATTCACGTTGCCCCCTGACGGCGGCGTAGCGATGCGGCGGCGTAACGAGTCGGTCGGTGGGTCGAGGCGTGTGTTGACATTTCTTAACGTCGTCGAAAATAGATATAAAATCTATCCCCGACAACGGCGCCGAAAATGCTTCCCGAAAGAACGGCGCCCGAAATGCTTGTTGACATTTCTTAACGTTGTCACCGAAAATAGATATAAAATCTATCCCGAACGGCGCCGAAATGCTTGTTGGCGTTTCTTAGCGCAATCACTAAAACAGGTTTAGAACCCATCTCTAATGGCGGCGCTAGGAAACGTGCCGTCGATATCACTAAGTGGAACCACCGTGTCGGTGATAACGCACTTTCAATCAACGGTGATAGATCTTGCCATAGTTGATATTTCATCCATAAGCGCACGGATCTATCATTGTAGCATTTCACCCTAAGTATTCGAGGTATCGTTATTTATATTTTCCCAAAGGAAGGCTTGTTGTATAAGAAGCTAGCATGGCATCTGAATGATGAAATGTGTGCACGCTAAGACCAACTTGATCATAACAGGGGTAAGCAATACGGTTTATAGATAGTGGGACACACACATTGGAATCCACCAGGAAAGGATAAAGAAAATAGATAAAGAATAAATGAATGTCCTATGGAGTATTTTAATGTATTCTAGTCATGATCATATAATGAATAGTTAGGATCATATGCTAACACGATCTAAGCATGGTTATGTCTAGGATAACAGGGGAGACTCCCGGTACCATCCTACCGAATGGGAAGCATTTACTGAACTCCTACATCACATGCGAACGTGGAGGGATTACAAAGGGACGGACGGGGCTGTCACAACCCTGCCGCCATCTACTTGTTGGTATTTCTAATGTCACTAACTAGTAATGGCATCTAGAAAGAATATCGAGATGTTGCTTGGATAAAACTTAAAAGAAATATTCATTGCGGAGTTCATAGCATATCCGAAAAAGGTTGTCATCCCTATAGTTAAACTACTAATATGCAAGGAATATAATATTCGTACTATGCCTTGATAACTTCTTAATAAGTAAATAAACAATTATAATCGGGTATCCGCAAGTTTACGAGATATGAATATATACCATTGTAGCATTTTAACCGGGAGTAATAACCGTGTCTTGAATTTATATTCTACCACAGGGGAAAGAAGTCTCATATCTTGAATTAACTAAGCATAGATCTTAATCTAACCATCTCTCATGTGCAAGACATCGGCATTAATCTCATCAATTACTTAAGCAAGGATCAAAGTTCATAGTAAAGATAATGATAAAGTTCTAGATAAAACAGATTTGACCAAAAATCACGTTGGTTGGCGAGAAAGTGTCTAACAATGGATCGATAGCAATTCATAGGCTAGCTAGCATTAGAAACTCCAATATGTAACTCTAAACTAAATGTTAGGATCTACCTAATTATGCAATACAAATAACAATCATCGAAGAAAGACTAATTAAATCCGGACATGAGGACGAGAATCCGCGTGAAGACTAAGGCGAAACTTAGAACAACCCAAATCTAACATCCGCTAGGCCTACATACGGGGTGGATTGCAAAGGACTCAATGATCTTTGTCACCACCACGATCTACCACACGACCCGGCACATAGGGTGCAAACGCAGGTAAATAAGATCTAATCACCATGATTACATCATCTCTACCACTCACCTTCCGATCTAGATGATGAGCGCTATAATGAATCCATGCATGAACATAACAAGTAATTCAACTATGCTAAATGTGTAATTAAAGTAAATACTAGAACAAATAATCTCGAATATAAACATGATCAAGATATTCATATTAAGCATGTGTCCGGAACTTGAAAACTACTTACAATGAAGAACTTACAAGAACGAGGCCCGATCTTGAGTGGCCTCCGACGATCCGGAGCGGATTTCTCCCTTCCTACTAGTTCTAATCTTGATTGCTACTCTTCCGAAAGCGATGTTTCTCTAGCGTTGAATATGACTTGGTATTTTAATTAGAAATATCTTTGTTATAGAACTTGATGATCTAAGAAGGGGGTCTAGGGGTCCTAATATATCGGTCTTCGTCTGTCTCTCCATCTTCATCAGGCGATGTGGTATTAACCTTGAATCAATCCCGCACTTCTACCGTCGCCCTCGGATCAAACCGACTCAAATCAACCGGTTTAGATCGAGTCTTAGAGGCGGTGGAGGAAGCTTCCCGGCGAGCAAAGTCGGCGCACGGGGGGCCGATCGGCCTAACTATTGGGCGATCGGCCCGGGGTGCTCCCTCTGGGTCCCGTCGTGCGTCGCGTGTTCTGGAGTCTTCTAGATGATGTATTTCTTGGTTCGAAGTTAGTTCACGTCGGGATTAATCCGAAGCCTTCTAGACTTGTTTCGAGTTGGATTGCGTTATGCGTTACGTCGGCCGTATGCCACGTCATCTCTGGCTGATTTTACTGTTAAGTCCCCTCGCAAATCACAACTTTACCAAAACTGATGGAATTATGTTAGTGACACCCTATTCTAGGTTGTTATTATTATTTATACCCCTTTCTCATGTTTAATTAATTAAAAATTTTATATGATAACAAGTGTCAACAAACTCCCCAAGCTTACCCTTTGCTAGTCCCTAGCAAAGCTACATGCTATAGTAGGATCGGGAGTTGCTACTACGCTTTCATACCTCAAAAAGTCTTGTGTTTATAAAAATAAATTCTCCTCTTGACCGGATTACTCTTACCTTTTTTACCATGGGGCGTAGCCTTTTCACGAATCATAAGCAAGATAAAACAATCAAGTTAAGTACCATGTCTCAAATTCTTTGATCAACTATCATCCTGGGGTTTTGCAATATTTTTCAAAAGAAAACTCAGAGATCCTATGTATGACCCCCTTAAGTAGATGGTAATGCGTGGTGGAGTTACACAAGTGGTAGGACATACATAGTGGGATGATAGTGGTGAAGTAGATGAGGATGAAAGGTAGTAAATAGCCTTTAGCCCCTTTTTTTTTTTTTAGTATTTCTTTTCAAGCATCTCTAGTCTATATCTCTCTTTCTAAAAATTGTTAGGATCTGGGCTGTCCATTCTTGGAGAGGTGGGCTTTTCCCTGAACTTGTGTCCATTTTTCTCTCTCCTTAGAGATGTGGGCCCTGCTCACCCTCGGACACGTGTCCATTATTCATCTCTAAATTTATTATTTTTTTTTATTAGGGAGGTAGGCCCTTCTCGCCTAGTATGACTTTTGTCCGTTACTCTCCCTCTCTCGTCTCACTTTTTCTTTTCTACTTCTCTCTTTTTTTTTTTTTTTTTGAATGTAGCCCAGCCTATATAAAACATTGAGAGAGACATATCTAAAGATTGCAAGAGCTCTATTAAATATTTTTATGGCTAACGGCTAAGTGAAATATGGGGATGCGTACTTCCGGGTTAAAAGCAGCATATTGGTGGAGTGGGATGATCTTGATGGAATACTCTTAAGGGTCATAACTAAGGACTCATCATGTAATTTTATAATTTTTAAAGATAAAAACCGGGAGTCAAGTATCTCTAAGAATATGATAAACAAATGAGCTCAACTTTTTATGCACTATTATCTTTTAATGCTAAGACTCGGATCAAGCATGTGCTTCCCACCAGTGTTGGGTTTAGAGTAATTTAAACATTTAAAAACTTCAGGAGAATCTAAGTCCAAAGTGTAAGTACTTTTAAGAGGAATTAAGGCGGAGCAACTATTCATCATTTCCTCAAAGACATATCAAGATCATAATTAATAGGAAGAAAGTAGTCTAACAAGTTCCATCACTTTATTTATTTGACTCTTTAACACTAAGACTCTTTAACTAAGACACATTAAATAAGACTCATTAGCTCTAAGCAAATATAACTAGCTAAAATTTAAAGACATAGGGTAATAATACTTATCGTGATAAATGGGGGTGCTCTCCCCCAAGCTAGATCTTGAAGTAGTCCTTTTCGTTCATCCTTGGAATCTGCTCCTCTTTTTCGGGGTCTCCTTTTAATGTTCTCCCCTGTTAATATTAATTTCGCACATACCAAGGAACAAATTCTAGGATGTTAATGTGAGCCTTCATGTGCTCACGTCTTTTTTTTTTTTATATAAAAGGTGTGGACCTTCATGTGCCCACATATTTTTGGGTTTTCTATGCAATAGGGATGATAATGCAAAAACATATGAATGCAATATTTTTATATTTTTATATATTTTTATGCCACCACGGCAAGGTGTGCTTGCATGGGGCTTAAGAGATCGATGCACATGCGGCAAACATATTTTTGGGATTTTTCTAATGCAGGTTTAGGAAAAAAATAAATATGCTAAAGTAAACATGCTAATTGAAATATCTTTGTCAGAAAATTAAAGATGCAAATAAATACCGAGTTACCTCTCGGCAAGAGTTTAGAGAGCACTTACTCCCATGGCGTGGTGTCGCCTATGGGCCCCGTATAAACGTTGTACCTGGTATGGTTCCTTCAATGATCTCGTGGGTGGGGCGTAGACGGCGTAGCCGCGAGGTCGATTGTTCATTTGTTGATGCCGGGCGCTGGTTGGGTCTCCGAAGGTGTATTCTTGTTGCTCTTCTTAGCGACTTCTTTCTTCTTCCAAGATTGCTTCTTTGGTGGAGACCTCTCCGGTGTAGTTGGTGCATCATTCAAGATTGGTAGGAGCCGAGTGTACTTTTCTTGGATGTCTTTTTCTATCCTCTCAATGTGCTCCATCTTTGAGTCCAAATTCCTTTGTAGTCTTTGGAGACGCTTCGGCTCTTGGTCCTTCTTCGGGGCTGTTCATAGTTAGTATAAGTATTAAAGAAGCAAATGCGCACCTTTTACCTTGAATATGGAACCGGATTTCGCCGTCCCCGATGTAAATGATTGCTCTTGTAGTATTCGTGAACGGCCTTCCAAGTATTATGGGAGGATCTTGTTCTTCGTCTCCGTGTCCATGACTAAGAAGTCGGTGAGGACATAGTCGTCTTTGATCTTGACCGTGCGTTTCGCACAATACCTTCCGGGAATCGGTGTGTTTGATCCGCCCACCGCAGTAGTACATAGGTGGAACACAAAGGCGCGATTACCATAGATTAATTTATACGTTACCTTTGACATTAGGTTGATGCCTGATCCGTGTCGCATGACGGTTGTATAGAAGTTCCATTGATTAATGGAGCGGTGGATTGCCGGAACTCGAGGGTCGTCTAGCTTCTCTCTATGGTGGTTGATTGCGCCGAGTCTTGCGTCTTTGAGTTGACTTGATTGATCATCAAGACTCGTTCTACGTGTGGTCGAGGTTGACGATTGTTCTTGTTCTGCTTCTTCTTTTTATCCTCTTCGGCAATTTGGTATGTGTACTTCAGGGTGCGGTAGTGGTACGGTTGGAGCGAGGGGAGCTAAGGTCTTGTGTTTGCGGTTGAATCTCTCCCTCTGTCCATTAATCGTGAAGACGATCTTCGCGGTGTCGGCGTAGATGATTGCCTTAGTGGTAGCCGGGGAAAGGGCGGCCCCGGAATGATCGGGGCGTTCTTACCTTTACCCATATCCGGGACCACGAAGTCGGTGGCCACGCGTATAGCTTACCGATGTAAAGGCATACGTCCTCTAGAATACCCTCGGGGTAGCATAACGATTGATCTGCAAGTTGTAGGCACATGGTTGTGTATACTAATTCTGAATCGGCTCAAGGTTTACCTTAGGCATGATGTTGACACTTGAGCGAAGTCGATGAGTGCGTCGTAGGTGCGGGCGCCTATGTTGATGGTGACGGCGGGTCTTCTGGATCTTCTTTCTTAGCGGGCATTCCCGGTCGACACAATTGAATTTCTTGTCCGAGTAGGTGGTCCGCATACCGCATAGTAAATATCGACAAGATTTGCAGATTCTAATTCTTCCTGTTGACCCGGAATCTTACCTGGTTAGGCATAGGAGCGGAGATAAAGCCAAGGTGGGATAATTGTGATTCTATCATTTTATTAAAGCTATCTTTGGTTCTTTATTGCGTAAGAAAAGCTTTCCATTTTAGTACTAATAGTTTCTAGCATTTTATCATTGGAAGCTAACTTCTTAGATAGATTATCCATAAGTCTACCTTGGTTTTGTACTAACTCTCTTAAAGGTGGGAAATTATTGAAAGAGTTATTACCTTGATAGTTACCCGAATAGTTACCTTGGTAGTTGGGTCTCTGTTGACTCCATTGTTGATTCGGAGGACGATACTTGGTTGTTGTTATTGTTGATGTAGTTCACGTCCTCTTCTAGCTCGGGACGATGGCTGCCCGAGTGTCGATGTTGCCACATTCTTCACATGTCATGCGGGAATCGAAGAGTTGCATGACTTCTTTCTTCTCGGGAGCTTTGTCTTCAAGCTTCTTCATAATTAAGTCCATTTTGGCGAACTGACATATCTACCTCTTTCACCGGTGCATTCCTCTCTCTTTCTTGCGGGGTTGACGGTCCTCATTCCAAGCTTGGTTTGATGCCATTTTTTCCACAAGGTCAGTAGCTTGGTTCAGTGTAAGTGATAGGAAAGCACCTCCGCCAGCTAAGGCGTCCATGGTCTCACGGGTGTTGTTATTAAGCCCGTGGTAGAAGGTCCTGCATGAGTAACCAATTCTCCATTCCATGGTGTGGGCATTCGTGATGTAGTCTTGAAAGCGTTCCCACGCCTGCTGAACAGATTCGTCGTGTTCTTCTTGAAAAGCTTGAGATTTTCCCTCGTAAGGCGTTGGTTTTGCCTATAGGGAAGAATTTTGCCGGGAAGGCGAGAGAGCAAAGTGCCCAAGTAGTGAGTTTGTCTTTGTTGGCGTAGAACCCTTTGCTTAAAACGTCCCCAAGAGTGAGAATGGGAAGAGACGCGAAGTAGGATTGCATCACTTGAGACATCTTTGATAGTGAAGGTGCCACAAATCTCTAAGAAGTATTGTAGGTGAGCATTGGCATCTTCATGAGCTTTTCCACGAGAATTGGCTAGCTTGTACCATGTTGATGAGTGCGGGCTTGAGCTCAAAAGTTTTGTCTCCCCACATCGACCGTCGGTCCAGTCTGCGGATGTTGGCCGTAGTCGGTCGCAGAGTATTCGCAAAGGGTCTTGTTTGCCATGTCTTCAAAAATTGGTGCTAAGCTACGCACGGTGGAGGAGTCTTCGAGGTAGTGTTCTTGGGTTGAGATTTCAACTTGGATCTTGCCTCCTTCAAAAGTTTTTTTCGATCTGATTGGAAGTTTTCGGGAAGATTCCTTTTCATACATTACCCTGCAAAAGATAGGAAGAATAATAACAAGGGTATACTTGTTTAAGCAATTGATAAAATTAATCGATGCGTATGAGAGATGCATGCATGTTAATCCTATGTGTTTTTATTTTATTGGGCTATAGACTTTCTTTCCCCGAGCAACGGCGCCAAAAATGCTTGTTGGTATTTCTAATGTCACTAACTAGTAATGGCATCTAGAAAGAATATCGGATGTTGCTTCGAGATAAAACTTAAAAGAAATATTCATTGCGAGTTCATAGCATATCCGAAAAGGTTGTCATCCCTATAGTTAAACTACTAATATGCAAGGAATATAATATTCGTACTATGCCTTGATAACTTCTTAATAAGTAAATAAACAATTATAATCGGGTATCCGCAAGCGCACGATGATATGAATATATACCATTGTAGCATTTTAACCGGGAGTAATAACCAGTCTTGAATTTATATTCTACCACAGGGAAAGAAGTCTCATTATCTTGAATTAACTAAGCATAGATCTTAATCTAACCATCTCTCATGTGCAAGACATCAGCATTAATCTCATCAATTACTTAAGCAAGGATCAAAGTTCATAGTAAAGATAATGATAAAGTTCTAGATAAAAACAGATTTGACCAAAAATCACGTTGGTTGGCGAGAAAAGTGTCTAACAATGGACGATAGCAATTCATAGGCTAGCTAGCATTAGAAACTCCAATATGTAACTCTAAACTAAATGTTAGGATCTACCTAATTATGCAATACAAATAACAATCATCGAAGAAAGACTAATTAAATCCGGACATGAGGACGAGAATCCGTGAAGACTAAGGCCGAAACTTAGAACAACCCGAAATCTAACATCCGCTAGGCCTACATACGGGGGTGGATTGCAAAGGACTCAATGATGCTTGTCACCACCACGATCTACCACACGACCCGGCACATAGGGTGCAAACGCAGGTAAATAAGATCTAATCACCATGATTACATCATCTCTACCACTCACCTTCCGATCTAGATGATGAGCGCTATACGAATCCATGCATGAACATAACAGTAATTCAACTATGCTAAATGTGTAATTAAAGTAAATACTAGAACAAATAATCTCGAATATAAACATGATCAAGATATTCATATTAAGCATGTGTCTGGAACTTGAAAACTACTTACAATGAAGAACTTACAAGAACGAGGCCTGATCTTGAGGCGGCCTCCGACGATCCGGAGCGGATTTCTCCCTTCCTACTAGTTCTAATCTTGATTGCTACTCTTCCGAAAAGCGATGTTTCTCTAGCGTTGAATATGACTTGGTATTTTAATTAGAAATATCTTTGTTATAGAACTTGATGATCTAAGAAGGGGGTCTAGGGGGTCCTAATATATCGGTCTTCGTCTGTCTCTCCATCTTCATTAGGCGATGTGGTATTAACCTTGAATCAATCCCGCACTTCTACCGTCGCCCTCGGATCAAACCGACTCAAATCAACCGGTTTAGATCGAGTCTTAGAGGCGGTGGAGGAAGCTTCCCCGCGAGCAGCGGGAGTCGGCGCCACAGGGGGCCGATCGGCCTAACTATTGGGCCGATCGGCCCGGGGGTGCTCCCCTCTCGGGTCCCGTCGTGCGTCGCGTGTTGGAGTCTTCTAGATGATGTATTTCTTGGTTCGAAGTTAGTTCACGTCGGGATTAATCCGAAGCCTTCTAGACTTGTTTCGGAGTTGGATTGCGTTGCGTTACGTCGGCCGTATGCCACGTCATCTCTGCTGATTTTACATTAAGTCCCCTCGCAAATCACAACTTTACCAAAACGATGGAATTATGTTAGTGACACCCTATTCTAGGTTGTTATTATTATTTATACCCCTTTCTCATGTTTAATTAATTAAAAATTTTATATGATAACAAGTGTCAACACCTACCCTCACGGCCGTGGCATGCTCTCATATTCGAAGGTGTCGTAATACCCGGGCACCATGCCCGCGTATCGAGCACTACTCTTGTCCCCCAGGGATCCCCACCCTACGGATGGACGGACTAAGACAAGAGCAAACCCGAAAGAACGACGAACCGTTATCCCATCTATAATCATGTTATGCATACGATGATCGATGAAGAACAAATATGAACATGTCAAGATTATGATATGTAAACTATATGCTAGTTCATATACCAACACTATAACATGAACAAAACTATACTCTAATTCATAAGTTACACCATGATCATAGAAATAGAACTTGCAAATAGGAGAAAGATCCATGGAGGATTTATATTACCAAGCTCACTTTTCTCCAAGATTACAAGCTCTCCTCTTGTAGCTCTTCTACTCCAATGCTAACCAAGTAAGAAGAAGAAGAAGAAATGGAGCTGGAGAGTGAGGTAGAGAGTGTGGTGGTGCTGGTGTGTTGACTCCAAGTGTGGTGTGTGAGAGAGGGAGAGAGGAGGACTACTTATACACATGAGTGAGGTGCTAAAAAGACTAAACTACCCCCTAACCGACCTTGCCAGCGCGTCCAGGTACACTGAATCGGACATCCAACCACCGCACCGCCCTCAACTGCAATTAATGTACCGACCTGCCCTTAATGTACCGACCTGCCAAGATTGGGCTCGAACCGCCCCCGGGAGGGTGCGGGGCGCACCTTGGGGTGCGGCCGCTCCCCCTTTGGGCTCGGCCCGGCCCGAGTTTTGGCAGGCCGTCGTCTTGAGTCTTGAAAAGTTGCAGAGTGGGCTTGGCTTGGTCCAATTCCACCCTGGGCTTGTGATCTTCAGGAATACGTTTTCCAGGGTCGCGCCTTTTGGTCGTATTTTCACCTGTATTTATTATAAATACTACAAAATACATTTTGAACACTACAAGTGGAAATATGTTAGTAATAAATGTATATGAGTATAAAAGGTATAGTTTCACTCCCCTTTATGGTAGTAAGTTGACGGAAAAAAATATGTCGATAGTGACCGTCAACAGCGTGCTTGACGACCGATGGGACGCCCCCCCACATCTGTAATACTCGATTGCGGCGTAGCGGGCACGCCGGTCATCATTACAGGGCCGGCGAGCTCCCGAGCTCACCCCGACGGGCCCTGGACACCGAGATTCCTGCGCCGACCTCCTCTACGCCGAGCAGGATAGCAAGGCAGGCTACGAAGCAGCAGGGAAGCGGTGCACGCATACCTGACACATCGGCGTGCCCTCTTGCCCGGACATTTTTTACATTTTCCCCCTTACTCTTAATCCTCTCCCATGGCAACCTCATGTACACCCCTTGGACTATAAAAGGGGCTCCTTAGCCACCGGGAGAGGAGGGCCGTTGACTGGCCACTAACGACATATTTTTCCCACAACATACTACCATAAAGGGGTGAAACTATACCTTTTATACTCATATACATTTATTACTCCCATATTTCCACTTGTAGTGTCCGAAATGTATTTTGCAAGTATTTATAATAAAAATAGGTGGAAATACGACCGAAAGGCGCAACCCCAGAAAGCGCACTTTAGAAGATCACAAGCCTAGGGTTGAAATGGACCGAAACTATAGAATTGGGCCAACCAAACACCGCACCACAACTTTTCACGATAGAAGACAACGGCCTGCCAAAACCTAGGCCAGCCCGGGCCCAGAGGGTGTGCGCCCCGCACCCTCCCGAGGGGGTGGTTCGGGCTCGGCTTCTGCGGTGTTGGCGGTCACTATCACACATGTTATACCGCCAACTTAGCTCTAATTAAAAGGGATAAAACACACTTATGCCAAATAAACATTTACTACTCACCTAGTTCCACTTGTATTCGTAGAATATTTGTTTTACTGAGGAACAAACACGGAAATGGTGATAGCACGCCAAATGAAGAGTAAAAACACGACTCGAGAGAATGCGCTTTGCCAAGGGGAACGTGACCAGGCCCAAAACCAATACAAAGTGGACCAAAACACCTCCGGAAGGGCGACCTAAAGTGGGCCACCAGCCCACACGAAGGTTGCTCGGCACCAGGCGGGCCAAACACGGGCCGACCGCCCCCAGTGCGGCGGCCGCCGTGGCACAGTGCCCGATCTGCCGCGCCTTTGTTCTCGGTCCCGATCCCGGAGGAGCCGAGGCGGTTGCATGTGGTGTTTTCGTCGCTTTGGCGCCAAAAGTTCCCGCCAAGAAGCACTTTCACTTGTGTATAAAAGGGAGCTCACCCACCCTTCATTAGAGATCATCTCACAATACATTCCTTAGGGAATAACACTCCAAGTCTCACATATAGGGTGGTTTAGAGAGTGCCAAGACACTCAGAGAGAGTGAGAGAGTGAAAGGTAGAGAGAGAGAGAGAGGAGTAGCGACCCGCGGTCTTGTGCGGCGTAAGGATTTGCGACGCCCATCCGGCTGTCGGAGTGCTTGGGACACAATAAATCCCCTACCTCCATACCTTGTACCTCTGCGGGTAATCTTTCGGCTTGGTGAAAGATATTCGTGTCTTACCTTCAGTATCATTCTTAAGTTCCACGCTATCATTTATTTTGTCGAGATTACGGGATCGTTGTTTGCCTTTGTGGTAAATACTCTAGTAGAGGACCCCCGATGAAGACGGGGAGCTCACGGCCAACACTAGAGTAGTGACAAGTAACATAGGCGTGGTGTCTAAGTTATAAATCACCCTCGTTTGCTGCGCAATCCACGGTAGTGAGGTAGGGGATAGGTGGTGACAGCCCTATTCTCCCACTGTACTCCTCCACGTCCCCGGTTGCGTAGTAGAGCCGTAGACCGGCATCGCTTGGCGGACCAAGTGCAACCCGGTGCCCGAGTAATACTAAGCTTAATAGAAAGAGTAGCCTGACTTAGCCTAAGTCTTTGAAGGAACACATCACTTCCAAGATCACCTCCTATGCTTGACCCTCGATAGCTAGGAAGAAGGACTTAGCGCCCGTTCCCTGTGGAAATTCGATACCGGAATACTTCTAGGTGAAGTGCTACAACGGTACTTTCCGTGCGCTTGCGGACTTTCTTTGCTTACGCTAAGAAATACCAACAAGCATTTACGGCGCCGTTCTTGCGGAAACGGTTGTCGTTAAAGTTTGTGAAACCTAGTATATCAGTGTGAGCCCTACCCCCTCGCCATTCTTTTTCATTTTTCTTTCATGGAGCAACCCACCATTTCTAAATTGTCTGCTCCAAAGGGCGAGCTCTTAGAACGCCCATCTTCTTCGAAGCCAATCACAGCTTCGAGATTTGAGCTCCGCCCGGGCTTGTTAGCCATGGTTCGGGAACAACCCTTCTCTGGTTTCGAAAGAGAAAATCCCTACCACCACTTGCGGGAATTTGAACAGCTTTGTGGTTGCCTCCATTTTGAAGGCGTACCACACGAATATTTGAAATGGAAATTGTTTCCTTTCTCGCTTACCGGGAGAGCGATACAATGGTACGATCACAATATAGGAAAAGTAAATGGAGATTGGGAGGAATTGCGGGCAAAATTTTGCCTAGCATTCTTCCCTCTCACCGAAATTGTTGCCCTTCTGCATCAAATCCTCTCATTCCAAAGAAAGGGAGAAGGAAGAGATAGGAGCGTGGGATAGATTTATAACATTGACAAACTCGGTCCCGATTTGTCTTTATCCCGACATGTTTTATTACAACATTTCTGGTCAGGGATTAAATAAGGAATCTCTCGATTCCTAGACTTCGGCTATGGCGGTTCATTTTCACATAAACCTGTAGAAGAAGGAGAAGCTCTTTTAGATAAAATTCGAGAAAATACTCCTCTTGAACCCGTCCTTGTAAAATGCAAGTCTATCTCAAAAGACGCGTTTCTTCGGCTAAAAGCCGAACCTCTTGAACCTCCCAAACCATTAGAGAAACCTTTCCCCAACCTTGTGGAGGAACCCCTTTTGGGAGACCTCCCACACATAGAGGATGTATTTCTTGACGATTATGGAAACACCTCAAATTATGAATCTGTGAATAGACCCCGCCCACTAACCCCTAAAGAACCATTAAGTAAAGAATCTTTGCAAGAATCAATTAGGGAGTTAACTACATTAATGAGTAATGAATGGGCTAATGAAAGTGAGTCGACGAATCCAAGAAATTTGGATTCACACCCCTTCATTTCCCCTACATTGTAACATACGAGGAATGCGGGAAAATGTACAATATAACCCCCACCTGTAGGCATTAATATAATCTCCTATTCTTTTGCTTTAACCCATTTTTACAATAAACAATGGTGGCCTACAATTAAAACCCTCAGACATGATACACGCTCTGTTATCCCAGGGTTGGGGTTAATACATGACGTTACTCTTCGCCATGATGATATTGAACTCAGCCTAGATTTTCATATTTTTAACATAGATGAGTCACCTAGTGTCCGAGAGGGGATTGAAGTAGATAAAGCAAAAATTGAAGTGATCGAAAAGTTACCTCCCCCAATGAACGTAAAAGGAATCCGTAGCTTTCTAGGCCACGCAGATTTTATAGACGGTTCATAAAAGATTTCTCACAAACATCTAGATCGTTAACAAGCCTGTTAGCTAAGGATGTCCCTTTTGAGTTCACTGATGAGTGCATGAAAGCTTTCCTTACCATTAAGGAAGCACTCATCTCAGCACCAATCATTCAACCACCAGATTGGTCGCTGCCTTTTGAGATCATGTGTGATGCTAGTGATTACGCAGTTGGTGCGGTCCTTGGCCAAACCAAAGATAAAAAGCATCACGCAATCGCATATGCTAGTAAAACACTGACTGGAGCTCAATTAAATTATGCCACAACTGAAAAAGAGCTCCTAGCTGTTGTATTTGCTATTGATAAGTTTAGATCTTACCTAGTGGGATCAAAAGTGATTGTATACACTGATCATGCTGCATTGAAATACTTGCTCACTAAGAAAGATGCTAAACCCAGATTAATTAGATGGATTCTCTTACTCCAAGAATTTGACTTAGAAATTAAAGATAAGAAAGGAGTAGAGAACACTGTTGCGGATCATTTGTTGCGCTTGCAATTCACTAACACGCAGGAACTGCCTATCAATGACTTCTTACGCGACGACATGCTCCTAAAGGTGGAGGACATAACCCCATGGTATGCAGACATTGTGAATTTCATGGTTTCAGGTTATGTACCACCTGGCGAATCCCGCCAGAAGCTGAAAGCAGAAAGCCGACGCCACCTATGGGACGATCCGTACCTCTACAGGGTATGTTCTGATGGAATGTTGAGAAGGTGTGTGCCCACCAAAGAGGGACAAGAAATCATTGAGAAATGCCACGCAGCGCCATATGGAGGACACTATGGAGTGTTCCGCACACAAGCCAAAATCTGGCAGTGCGGATTCTACTGGCCAAGCATGTACCAAGACACTAAGGAGTTCATCAGAAGGTGTCACAAGTGCCAGCTGCAAGGAGGCATCACCTCACGAAATGCCATGCCCCTCCACTACAACTTACAAGTCGAAGTCTTCAATGTCTGGGGTATTGACTTCATGGGACCTTTCCCAAAGTCCCATGATAGTGAATACATCCTCATCGCCGTCGACTACGTATCCAAATGGGTGGAAGCACTACCATGCCGAGCCGCTGATTCCAAGCACGCAAGAAGAATGTTCCACGAGATTATCTTCCCACGCTTCGGAACCCCAAGGATGGTGGTAAGTGACGGAGGATCCCACTTCACCGATAAGGCTTTTGAAAAATTTTGACGGAGCTAGGATCCAAGCACAACATCGCCACACCATACCACCCACAAACAAGTGGCCAAGCTTTGAAACATCCAACAAGCGGATCAAGAACATCCTGCGAAAAACCGTCAATGCAATGGGAAAGGGGTGGAAAGACAAGCTACCTGATGCACTATGGGCATACAGGGGACAGCTTTACAAGACCCCCATTGGCATGACACCATTCCAAATGGTCTATGGAAAAAGCGCCATTTGCGGTGAGAGCTCGAACATCGAGCTTCTTTGGGCGATCAAAACTCGGAACATGGACCTCAAGCTAGCCGGACAGAACGGACAAAAAGCAACTTACCGAGCTAGAAGAATGGCGTGAGAAGGCATATCACAATGCCAGAATCTATAAAGAAAGAACAAAGAGATGGCACGACCGTCGAATCCAAAGACAAAACATTCCAAGAAGGAGATAAGGTACTACTCTTTAATTCTCGAGTAAAATTATTCGGCGGAGGAAAACTTCGAAGCAAATGGATGGGGCCATATACCGTCATCGATGTCGCACCACACGGGGCTATCACCATTCGAGACGACGAAGGTAACATCTCAAAGGTAAATGGCCAAAGGTTAAAAGTTTACTATGAACCTTCTCATGAAATAAATAAAACCATAGAAGAAATAAATTTAGTTAGCTTTGAAACCTTTTAATTTTGAATTTTAATTACATTTATATGCTTTTATTATTTTTAGAATATACAAAGAAACAAACTTCTTTTTCTTTCTTTTGTCACCCTGTCATGAATAAAATTAAACAAATAAAAGCACCATAGTTTACGGCACGAGGATAAGATTTTAGACAGATAGGACTGGGCGGCACCACGGCGCGCCCACAGCGGCGGCCGCCCCCGCGGCGCCCGCCATGGCGGTGTCCTCCCGAGCCCATCTCGATCGTCGCGCTTAGTCACAGTTCCTCCAACCCCGCAACATAGGTGTTCGGTTTACATTCGCCCCGCTATAAAAATCCGTGCACACTCTCTAGCAACACCTCACACCAAGCCTTTTTCCCCTCCAAGCTCTATTCTTCACACCATGACACGCAACAACCAGCTTTTACCTCGCCCCTTGGCATAGACGAACCAGAAGAGTCCCCATTAGAGAGGAAGCAAATGTTGTCATGGCAGCCCCACTCGCAATTTTACCTCCTCCACAGAGCCCCACAAAGAAAGCTTCAGGTCAAAACCGACTCATAGCATTAGGAGAAAGCGCGCACCACCTACCGGCACCAAAAAGAAACCTTCCGAAGGAATTCCTAGAAACAAAGCTTCCCAAAAAGAGAAATCACCCCCTCTAGGAACCAAAACCCCCTTCAAGCGAGTGGTAAAAAGGATCATTCCACCATTAGGGAGCGGCCCTCCAAGGGGACAGCCCACGGGATTCTTTTAGCGATAGTGAGGAAGAGGAGCCGAAATTGGACCCACCTTTGCATCCATCAATGCTAGCATTAGGAGCCTCCGTAGAAAACTAGAACATGCTCAAAATAGCATAGCAGAAGAAATTGGAAATTAAGAAATTAGAAGATACTATCATTTCAATGCGTAGGGGATTTAATGAAAAATTAACTAGAGTGGCGAGAAAATGCATGCGCGTCGGGCGCGCACTTGCCCCCGCCACGCTAAAAAAATCCTCTCCCAATAATCGGGCATAGTTTACATTCATTTCATTTACCTTGTATTTCCTTGATGTATGCCTGATCAATAAAGAATTTGCTATTTGTATTATGTGCACACTTGTTCTTCTATTTTTGTCTCTTGAATTATTTTGTACAAAGAACAAGTGTGGGGGGCCCACCGTGCAATCGCTTTAACGAGTTCATAAACCCTCTCTTACGATTTTCCCCATCTCTCTCTATAAACGCCCGAAATTATACCAAAATTGTTTAAAGTCAATACATGGCTAATCTCCACCTCTCTTGAATATATGAATCAATTGGCATAAATTTTATTCCTCACTAAAATCCTAAGCTTTGATGAGCAACGCTGAATAGGGAACTCATTTTATCTTATTAATTGCACTTAGAGATATAGTAGGACGACTTGACTTTTATTCTCTCTCTTGCAATGAGACTTGAATTTATTTCAAACCTCACTCAAGCATGCTCTAAGGTCAATTTAGATTCAATTCCTACCAACGCCCAAATTAGAATTATGTACATCCACAAATAGCTATTTATTTTTTGTATTGAGTTTTGTCAAATTTTGAGATCAATGTTGAGGGAAGTTTCATGCGCCTAAGATCGAAATTCACACGCACCCACCAAATAAGCCAATTCTTGTGTTAAGAATTGTGCACAACATGCATCAATCACCATCCACCAAAAAGAAACACAATCTTGTTCCAAATTTCAGACCTTCAAATATTCATCACATGCCAACAAGAGACTAGATATGGGCTATTCAAAGTAAATAAATTTATGTCCATGCCAATGCGCATGAGATAAAAAAAAAAAAAGAATGGACATGTGTCCAAAAGAATAAAAAGATGGCGTGCCAAAGAAGCCCGCCCAAAATATATATATATATATATATATATATATATATATATATATATATATATATACACACACACACACACACACACTACCTAATAAATAGCCCATATTCTCTCGATTCAAAGGCATTACAATTAGAAGGATCAAATTACAACAAGATTGACACCATTTGTATCTCCACCACATTACATCCCACACACTTGCACATTTCGATGCGGGAATATGACTCTTCCCTCCCAAGATCCAAGTTTGACCCGACAATATATACAAGGTAAATATGCACTTGTCATTTTCTCTGAAGAATCTCCAAAAACACTACACAAATATTAGGATTAGAGAGAGTGGCAAATATAAATGCTTGGGAGGAACCAATCCACAAATATGAGTGACTCATCTTAGAATTGACCATGGAGCAATGCTGATTTCTTTTCAAAAATTTAAAACCAAGTCTCATATGTAAGGGTAGAAATAAAATGATAGAAATCCAAGCTATTCCTTTGTTCAATTTTTCAAGATAAATTAGTAGCCACTGTTGACGGTCACTAACGACACTTTTTCCGTCAACTTACTACCATAAAGGGAATAAAACTATACCTTATCATACTCATATACATTTATAACTCACATATTTCCACTTGTTGTAGTGTCGAAATTATTATTGTGCAGATTTATATAAGAAACAAGTGGAAAATATATACCAAAGGCGCCTCCCTCGAAAGCGCATTCTGAAGAACATCAAGCCCAAGGGAGAAATGGACCAAACACGCGAACTGGGGGCGAGCCAACGCCATACCCTACAACTTTTCGGGCCCAACAACGCCACCACGCCCGAGCCGAGGCCCACCCGGCCCCAGGGGGCGCGCAAGCGCACCACCTGGTGCGGCCGCACCTGGGGCGGCTCGGGCGGGCCCGGCTGGGAGGGCGGTTCATCACCTTCCAAAATCCGGGCACTACCGACGTTGGATGGTCGGTTTTAGCAGATTTAGAAGGTATTCCTAGGTCGGTTTTGCTCCTTCCATGTGGGGATGGCCATTTTCCAAAGAGCCCCCTCTCCTCTACCTATAAAAGGAGGCTCTCTCCCCCTCATTCAACACACACCATTCCAAGGAAGAGTCTCTCCCTCTCCTCTAAGAGAGCTCTCCCTCTACTCTACCCCTTCACCCCAATGGGCTTAGGCCCTCATTAGTAGTAGAGAGATCGGCGGAGGAGAGATGTGAAGGGCCTGAGAGCGGGGGAAGCGCCGGACTTGTCGGTGTCTCCCCAACCTTGTACCTCGGTGGATTCAGACTTGGCTCCTTAACTTGGGATCTTGGCTAAGTAAGCTTCCACGGTTCGATAATCTTTATTGTCTTTTGTTTATCCACGATTTATCTACTTGTTTGCGGGATCGATAGTCGTCCTTCGGGGCGGGACTCTAGTGGTGGAACCCTTTGACCGGGGAACCTGGCAAACACCGGAGTGATAATCACTAGCGTAGACGTGGTGTTTGGGCTAGCGGTTTTCTATCTTTTTGCGGTCCATCCCACGGTTGAGGGGTAGGCGGCTTGGTCGTGACAAGCCTTGTCCGTCCCCTTTGAAATCCCCCCAATGCTCGGCTAATGTCGTAGAGCTAATTGCCGGACTCTACCCATTTGGGAGTGGGCCGGTGCCCGAAGTGAACAAGTAGCTGCGACCTGGCTAACCATAGACATTAAAGGTGTATGAATCCTTCTCGCTAATCCTCCCCATCTTTGGCTTTATGCGTGTCCTTGGGCGAACTAGTTAGGAGAGAGTACATCCGTTCCCTGTGGAAAATACGATACCCTGAATATTTCGGGTGAAAGCTACAACGGCGATTCCGTGCGCGCTGCGGATTTATCTCGTGTCGCGTTAAGAAACGTCAACGTACCACTTTGAATGCTCACAAAGAAGGTGAAGTCCGGAATAATCTTTATGCTAATCCTTGATTTATTCATTCATAGAGTTAACACCCTTGTGATCTTAAGTTTACTCGAGGACGAGTAAAGGCTAAGTGTGGGGAGTTGTTGGCGGTCACTATCACACATGTTATACCGCCAACTTAGCTCTAATTAAAAGGGATAAAACACACTTATACAAAATAAACATTTACTACTCACCTAGTTCCACTTGTATTCATAGAATATTTGTTTTACAGGAACAAACACGGAAAACAGGTGATAGCATGCCAAATGAAGAGTAAAAACACGACTCAGAGAATGCGCTTTGCCAAGGGGAACGTGACCAGGCCAAAACCAATACAAAGTGGACCAAAAAACCTCCGGAAGGGCGACCTAAAGTGGGCCACGGAACACACGAGAAGGCTCGGCACCAGGCGGGCCAAACCTGGGCCGACCACCCCAGGTGCGGCGGCCGCCGTGGCACAGTGCCCGATCCCGCCAGCGCCTTTGTTCTCGGTCCCGATCCCGAGGAGCTGAGGCGGTTGCATGTGGTGTTTTCGTCGGTTTGGCGCCAAAAGTTCCCCGCCAAGAAGCACTTTCACTTGTGTATAAAAGGGAGCTCACACCCCTTCATTAGAGATCACCTCACAATACATTCCTTAGGGAATAACACTCCAAGTCTCACATATAGGGTGGTTTAGAGAGTGCCAAGACACTCGAGAGGGGAGTGAGAGAGTGAAAGGTAGAGAGAGAGAGAGAGGAGTAGCGACCCCGCGGTCTTGTGTTGCATAAGGATTTGCGACGCCCATCCGGCTGTCGGAGTGCCGGACCTGTCGGCTCCCACCTCCATACCTTGTACCTCTGCGGGTAATCTTTCGGCTTGGTGAAAGATATTCGTGTCTTACCTTCAGTATCATTCTTAAGTTCCACGCTATCATTTATTTTGTCGAGATTACGGGATCGTTGTTTGCCTTTGTGGTAAATACTCTAGTAGAGGACCCCTGATGAAGACGGGAGCTCCTAGCCAACACTAGAGTAGTGAAAAGTAACATAGACGTGGTGTCTAAGTTATAAATCACCCTCGTTTGCTGCGCAATCCACTGTAGTGAGGTAGGGGATAGGTGGTGACATCCCTATTCCCCCATGCTCCCTCCACGTCCCGGTTGCGAGTAGAGCCGTGAGACCGCATCGCTTGGCGAACCAAGTGCAACCCGTGCCCAGTAATACTACGCTTAATAGAAAGAGTAGCCTGACTTAGCCTAAGTGCTGAACGAACACATCACTTCCAAGATCACCTCCTATGCTTGACCCTCGATAGCTAGGAAGAACAGACTTAGCGCCCGTTCCCCTGTGGAAATTCGATACGGAATACTTCTAGGTGAAGTGCTACAACGGTACTTTCCGTGCGCTTGCGGACTTTGCTGCTTACGCTAAGAAATACCAACAGCTGGTCGGTTCCATTACTCCCCTGGGGGGCGGTGCGGTGGTGGGATGGTTGGTTCAACGTACCAGGACACCTTCCTTAGGTCGGTTTAGGGGTATTAGCGTCTTTTATCCCCCTCTCCTTTGTGTATAAGTAGCTCTCCCCTCTCCCTCTCTTCTACACACACCATTGGAGTCTACCTACAGCAGCACCACCTCACTCTCTACCACCACACTCTTCTTCTTCTTCTTCTTTGGTTAGAGCTTGGAGTAGAAGAGCTACAAAGGAGAGCTTGTAATCTAGAAGGAAGAGCACTTTGGTAATATACATTCTCAATGGATCTTTCTTCTATTTGCAAGTTCTATTTCTATGATCATGGTCTAACTTATGAACTAGAGTATAGTCTTGTTCATGTTATAGTGGTGATATGTGAACTAGTATACAGTTTACATATCATGATCTTGACATGTTCATATTCGTTCTTCATAGATCATCGTATGCATAAATGATTAGAGGTGGGATAATGGTTCGTCGTTCTTTCGGGTTTGCTCTTGTCTTAGTCCATCCATCCGTAGGGTGGGGATCCTGGGGGGACAAGAGTAGTGCTCTAGTACGCGGGCATGGTGCCTGCGGGTATTCACGACACCTTCGAATATGAGAGCATGCCACGATCGTGGGGGTAGGCGGTAGGGTTGTGACGACCACTGTCCGGATCCCTTGTAGTCCCCCCCTCGTTCGCATGTAATGTAGGAGTTCGTAAATGCCTTCCATTGGGACGGATGGTATCCGGGGCGTCTCCCCTCATTATCCTAGACATAACCATGCTTATATCGTGTTAGCATATTGTCGGTGTTTTGGACCGGGGGTACGGCTACCGACAAGTAAATTGTGCTGTGCGTCCCAGGAACCGGATGGTTGGTGCGAGATGACACAAGGTTTATACTGGTTCAGGCCAACGCCGGCCCTACGTCCAGTTGAATGAGCAGCTGCGTATCTGCACCGAGGTGCTCGTAGTAGGGGAATACAAGCGGGGTGGGAGAGAGAGGCCTGAACCTCAGGTCTCCGTGCGTGGTGATTGAGCTAGGTTGCCAACAGTGTGAAGTCAAGGCGTGTGTGCTTCGACCTCCTCTATCCTATGCCCGCCGCCTCCTTTTTATAGTCCTAAGGAGGCGGCGAGTACATGGTCTCCAAGTGTTGGAAGTTGCTTGGCCGGTGCCTTGTACCCATCTTTGCAGAGAGGGTGGTGTCCTTGGTCGTCGTCGTGGAAAGGCGGATGTCCTCCCCGGGTCTTCCGTGTACCTACTCTGGGTTACGTGGATCTCAGTAATGATTCATTCCGAGGGGGTATTGACTTTCGGGGCCCCTGCTTCCCGGGGAAGATGCTCAGGGGAGTGGCGGCAGGTGCCGGGGGGTACGCTGATGGTGACCGAAGGTGTTGCTGTTGTCGTCTGAGAGGTTAGCGTCGTGGCTACGGTGTCATCCGAGGCCTCGGGATGGGCGCGTGAGATGACATTGCCGCAGGGGTGGTTGTCCGCGATTACATGGTGAGGTGCGACGGCGCCTCACGGTGCGGGAAGGAGAGGGCGACAAAGTGTCCGCGGAAGGATTTGACCACCGCGGGGCCCCCGGCGAGGGAACCGGGGTGTCGGGGCGCCCGGCTTTGCCGACGCCTTGTCAGTCCACTTTGTCCTTGTTGTCGCGTCCGTTGCGATTGACGGACCCGGGGGGCGTTCTGGCGGAGGTCTCGGGCGGGTTGCCCCGATCCGCCCCTCCGGAGGGGGCGTCGAGGCGAATCGCGATTCACGCCCCTTCTGGACCCTCTCGGAGGTCCCCTCGGGCCCGCCCGGCGATGGTAGTGTCGAGGCGTACCGCTCCTTGGGCTGATTGCGTCGAGGGTACCCCTTATTTTGGTACCCAACAAGTGGCCTCAGCCTCTGAAGAGGTGGGTCCACCTCTTCGGAGGTTTAGAGGATGTTCGTCATTGGATTTTGGTCCGTTGCTTGATTTTTTCGGGGGTGCGGCGGCGGCCACCCCGTCGGTGTAGCCCCCAAGCCCTCGAGGGGTAGAAATGTCCGTCCGGGGGTTTTCTGGCGTGGCGAAGCCCTCTTGACTGTTTACCCCACCGTGCGTCCGTTCGCATGGCGGGCAGTGGGATACAGCGTCACCTTACGGCGGGCGCGCGAGCTAGGCGGCGGGTAGTCGCACATTGAAAGAGACGGGGACGTCTCCTGGTTTCCCACGCCGAATCCAGAGGCGGCGCGTCCCTCATAAATTGTCGCGTCCCGCTCCGGCCCTCGGCTCTCCACAGCCCGTCGCTCGCGTCATCCATTCTTCTCCCCGTTACTCTTGAGTGCTCGTTGCGATCGATGGAGGGGAGTTGGCTCTGCGGCGTTCATGGCGGCGGCCGTCGTTCCCCGCTCCCCGTCGCCCAGGACCGTCCGAGTGCGCCGTCGGGTCGCTCTCCCGTGGCGCCGGGTGGGGTTCTGCGAGAGCGCCTGCGCTGGGCGCGCCGCGGCTCCCCGGCCCTTCCTTCGGCCGACATCCGCGGCCATCTAGGCGCGGTGAGGGAGGCGGCCGGAGAGTCACTGATAGCCGTCGGCGTGCTAGAGCAGCATGTGGAGTTCGAGCGGATCCAGCGCCGTAATGCTGACGAGTTCTCCGCCCGTGAGTGCTCCTCTTCTTTGCCCTTTTCGAGCTTCTTCTTTTCCCGTGACTAACTCTTGTGCTTCCTTGCTTTGTCGTAGGCCTTGTCGCGGAGAACGACCTCCTAAGGTCCCTGCTGCCGGTTGTGGGGGCCCGCCTCCTCTGGCAAGGAGCGGTGGCAGGGATCGCAATGTCGTCGTCCTTCACCGGCGCTGACCTTACGGAGGTCCAGGGCTTTGAGGGCGACGAGACCCTGGAGACATACAGGGATGACTTCCCGGCCTTCGCCCTGGGGGCCGATGCCGCGGTCGTCTCCATCGACATGGCAGCGGTCATTGCAGAGGAGGAGGCTCGGGCCAAGGCGGCTGCGGTGGCGCGCTCACGAAGCGGGCATCCTTCGGTGGCGTGGGGCGCGGCGGCTACGTCCATTTTCTTTCCGAGGGGCTAGCGGCCCCTCCTTTTGTATGAAAAACCTGCTTCAAAATGAATAAAGCGCCTTTTGTTTAATCAGATTTTGCTCTCTTATGTCAAAAATCAATTTCGTAGTCTAAGATCGTAGGAATAGTTTTGACACGTCGAGAATCCGCGGGTATATCGGCCGTAGGGCTCCTGGCAGAGTGTCCCTTCCTTCTTTCTGGGGGTCGTCGCGCCGCCCGCGGGGTTTCTTACCTCGGCGTCTGAACCTTTTTGCGGTAGGTGTCTTGGTCGACGCGATGACAGCCCCCGGGCCCTCGTTCGTAGACGGGATCCGACTAGGGGTGTCCGCAATCTCCCTTTGACCCTGAGGCCGCTAATCTGCGAGAAAAAGATGTTGGCCGAGGCACCCTCATCCTCGATGGATGAGGTCGCCCCGGACCGGTGAGCTGTTAACGGGTGGTCCGAGTGGAGGCTCATGCCCCGTTCGATAGGGGTAGATTGCGTGGCCTTACGGCGCGCTCCAACTAAGTGCCCCTTAGGTATGCCAAGGGAGTCTCGAATCCGTTCGATGGGACCCGAGGGCCTGCTGCCTCCCTCGTTGGGATCTCTTACTTGACTGCCCAGCGGCCTCGGACGCTCCGCCGGATGTGCATCCGGCGAAGCCCCTGACTCGGTGCCCCTCGAGGCGGCTGTCAAAACCCACGCGGGCCCAATCTTCGAACCTCTAAACCATAGCGACCCTAAGGTCAGTGCTCTAGGCGAAGGAAAGGGGGCTTGTGGTCTCGGGTCTCCTCCGAGGGTTCCCTGTTCTTCCCTTATCCTTCGTCAGAGCACGGTCTGTGCGGGAGCACCGCCGACCCTCGCTCGTGCTAGGGGAGCGATCGTCGGTGCCCATGTCTTTGTGTCGACCCTCGGCTGTCTCTCTGCGAGAAGGAGGGGGTGGTCAAAACACCCTACCCTCGATGGGCCGAGGATGCTTTGAGCCGGTGACCTATTAACAGATAGTCCAAGTGGAGGCTCATGCCCCATTCGATAGGGGTTGACTGCGTGGCCTCGTGGCGCACTCCATCTAGATGCCGCTTAGGTATGTCAAGGGAGTCTCGGGGCCCATTCGATAGGGGACCGAGGGCTGTTGCCTCCCTCCGGTGGGATCTCTTTGTTTGGCCCCTTGCCTTGGGCGCCTTCGTGGGGTGTCCCAAGCTCGTGGGCTCGGGCAGAGACCATGTAACGGACACACCCCTCGATGCTCCTGACTCTGGTGCCCTGAGGCGGCTGTCGAAACCCACGCGGGCCCAGCCTTCGAACCCCTGGACCGTAAAGGCCGGAAGCTTTGAGTTTTGCCGAGGGTTGGACCCTCGGCGTTTCGCCCCCCGCCGTCCCCATTCGGGGCATTCGTGTGACCACCCCTCGTCCCACTCTCCACGCAGGTTGGTGAGGGGTAAGGGGTCTCACACCTCCCGAGGAGATGAGTGTGTGTGTTCCTGTGTATTGATGAGGCAGGAATAAAAATTTGCGGGGACTTACGTCGCGATCGGTGTCCTCGTCGTGTCCGTTCTTTCTCTCGTGGCTCTGTTGCGGGATTTCCTGTTGAGTTCCTGCGGAGGATGTCTGGGAAATGACGGGCACAACCCTGCCAATCTTTTCATTCGTATGCATGCGAGATCCGCCCTCGGGCGGAACTCATGGATAGAAGCGACATAGCTGTTCGATGTTCCGGGCGTTGTCGTAGACCTCGCCCCTTGCCGTTGGCGAGCTTGTATGTCTCGGGCCTCAGCACTTTGGCGACGGGTCCTTCCCTTCCCGGGGGGAGGCTTGTGGCGTTCTTTCTTTGTCTTCTTGCCGCCGCTTCAACACCTTGTCTCCTACCCGAATTCTCGGGGGCGGACTCGTCGGCCGTGGTAGCGTCGGAGGTCATCTTGGGTACTTGTTGGGTGCGGGATGGCGACGTCCCCGCTTCCTCGAGTTGATCGAGTGTGTCCTCGCGCATTGCCGATTCTTTGTGCTCGTCGTCGCTGCGACCCTCCGGTCTTGCCGTAGTCGAGGGGTCCGTAGGCAGGACTGCCTCGGACCCATAGACGAGGAAGAAGGGGGTGAACCCCGTGGCACGGCTCGGCATCATGCACAGGCTCCAGATGACCGAGGGCAGCTCGGCGACCCACCTCCTCCCGAACTGATTCTGCTAGTTGTAGATTCTAGGCTTCAGTCCCTACAAAATCATGCCGTTGATCCTTTCAACCTGGCCGTTTGTCCTGGGATGTGCGATGGCCAAGAAGTCCACACGGATGTGGTGGCCGCAGCGAGTTCGTAGAACTTGGCACCCGTAAAGTTGGTGCCGTGGTCGGTGAGGATCGAGTTCGAGACCCCAAAGCGGTGAATGATGTCCGGTGAAGAGGAGGACGATCTGCTTTCGGCCTTCACGTTGGTGATGGGTGAAACTTCGATCCATTTGGAGAACTTGTCGGCGGCGACGAGGAGGTGGGTGAAGCCCCCGGGGCTTTCTTCAAGGAGCCCCACCATATCCGGGCACCGGACCACGAAGGGCGGTGTGACCGGTATGGTGCGAAGCGCCCTAGGGCGGGAGATGCGTCCGCCGAATTGTAGAATTGGCATCCTTTGCGGGATCGCTGTCGTTGCGGCATCGAGACCGCCCCGTGGGCGGTGAAACCTTGCCTGAAGGCCTTGCCAATGAGGGTCGCGGGGCCGGCGTGGTGGCGCAATCCCACGAGTGGGCGTCTTCCGGCAGCACCACGCCCTCGTCGATAGAGATGCGGCGCTACAGGACTCCCGTCGGGGGCTTCTTCTGTACGGTTCTCGGCCTCGCCGACAATGACGAACGACTTGGCACGGCGCCGAGCCGCCTAGCCTCTTCGGTCCCCCGGTAGATTTCCCTGCACGAGCCGGTCGAGGTACGGCGGTCTCGATCCCGGATGGCGGTGTCGTGGGGAGGGCCCTTCGTCGACCTGCATCGCTTCACCCTCAGGATCAGCTTTTGGTGAGTTCTCGTACGACGGTTGGGGCATGGAGGTCAGTGAAGACGTTGGGTGGGCCGGTGGTCCGTCTGGCGTGATTTTGGCGAGCTCGTCCGCGGCCTCGTTGTACCTCCGCGCTACGTGCTTAAGCTCAAGCCCGTGGAACTTATCCTCGAGTCGGCGCACCTCTCATACGCCTCCATTTTGGGGTCGTGGCAGCTTGAAGACTTCATGACTTGGTCGACAATTAGCTCGGAGTCCCCTCGGACATCGAGGCGTTTGATTCGAGTTCGAGGGCGATGCGCAGACCGTTGACCAGAGCCTCATATTCTGCCACATTATTAGAAGCCGGGAAATGGAGGCGGATAATGTACCTCATGTGGACGCCGAGGGGTGAGATGAAGAGCAGGCCCACGCCCGCTCCTGTCTTCATCGATGACCCATCTTGACGTTTCTTAACGTATGCGAAGAATCCGCAAGCGCCGCGGAATTGTCGTTATAGCATTTCACCCTGGAAGTATTCCGGGTATCGTATTTCCACGAGGAACGGTTTGTGTGACTTCTCTGCGAACAGAGTCACCCTAGGATAACTATGGGTGGTGAGGTATCTTTATGGGCTCAAACTCTCTAGCGGGGGATCAACGGGCTGTTATGTCCTCACTTCGGGCACCGGCAATCGCCCAAAACGGGATGGAGACCGGCATTTAGCACTGCGCCACACCAACATGGGGGATTACAAGGGACGGACAAGGCTTTTGTCACAACCCGACCGCCTACCCCTCAACCGTGGGATGCGCCACAAAAGATAGAAAACCCTTAGTCTAGACACCACGTCTATACTAGTGATTATTACTCTGGCGTGTTAACAAGGCTTACCCGTCCCCGGGGTCCTTCTACTAGAGCACCGCCCCGAAGGAACGACTATCAATCCCGCAATTCTATAACAGCTAGATAATATGCTTAAGAGTAATAAGCCGAAGAGGGACACAACCATTCTTACCCAAATGATTAGAAGGTTGTAGAGGTACAAAGCGTGGCGGGTGCCGACAAGTCCGCACTCCGGCCACCCGAGATCCGCAATGCACCGGGGAGGCACACCGGGACTCCATGGAGAAGAGGCCAAGCCCTCTTCTAGCCTTCCCTCTCTCACTCTCCATTAGAACTAAGAGGAAGAAGAATAAGAATAAGAGTGGGACTTCTTCCTCTCTTCTACATTGTGGCTCCTCCTTGTGTTGTATGTGGAATTGGTGTGTGTTGAGCAAGAGGGAGAGGGCCTCCTTTTATAGGTAGAGGAGAGGGGCTTGTTGGAAAATGTCCCTCCCCATATGGAAGGAACCAAACCGACCTTGGTACACCTTCCTAATCAGCCCAAACCGACCAACCAACGTCGGCAACACACTTTTTGGAAGGTAATGCACCGCCTCGAGAAAGCCGGGCCCTGGTTGGCGGCCGCCCGGGTGCTTGCGCACCACTTGATGCGGGCGCACCAAGATGTGGGCCGTTTGGCCTGAAATTTTGCAGGAGTGCGTGGGCCTCGGAGTAAGCTTCGTTTTGACCGGTCGATCACTGAAATCTGATTTCGTATGAGAAAGTTATGCCCAAAACATTGAACCCATGTCCTGCGGCCCTATGATTTCATGTTGGATTTGGGCCTCGACTTCTTGGGCTTATGTATAGATGTTGATATTCATATTTATGGGCATTTCTCCTCTCTTCTCCTTGCTTTGCTCATGTCCATTTAGGGCCTTGTTATTCTTTATACGTTTTACTTTGCTTTTGGCCCAAAATGTGTATGTTTCCAACATTGTCCTGCAAAACAAGTGAAGTACCAAAACTTGTGGAAATGGTTAGCTCGAAGTCCTATTGCTATTTTGTTTTGGTAGTTTTATACTAATGTTGACGGTATAAAATATGTTGTTAACGACCGTCAACAAACTCCCCACACTTAGTCCTTTGCTCATCCTCGAGTGAAGGCATAGGGACTAAAGTGGTTCAATCTCCAAGATGTAGACCTGCATACAAGTTATTCCGGCCTCACCGTTTTGTGAGCATTCAAGAGTGGCTACCATGTTTTCTTGGACGATTGAACAATGGAACGATCATGAAATCGTATCTCCTTGCTACTACTCATGTGCAAAAGACTTGGTTGGTTGTTTTTTTTTTTTTTTTAATTTTTAAAGATAAAATAGCAATGCTCCAAGGTTGATTCTCGATAGTCACTCATTTTGTGTTTCCTTGCCAAAGCACTCTCGCTCACACTCATCCTATCTTTTTGCGGGGGTTTTGTGGATCTTTGAGTGGAGTGATGCATACGCATTTGTTTGTATGTTTTGTCGGGTCAAGCTACGGATCGTTGGAAAGAGGTGCCATACTCCTAGTTCAAAATGTGCAAAAGTGTGTGGAAAATATTTGTGGTATATTTTTTTTTTTTTGGTTACTCCTTGACCCATGATCTCTCTTTTTTCTTTTTGTATGCTTTTGGAGAGATACAGGCTACTTTTTCTTCTATCTCTTTTTTTGTTTTTTTTTTTTTGGAGATGTGGGCTCTACTCGCCCTCGGACACGTGTCCATTTTTCATCTCTTTTTCTCTCTTTTTTTTTCGTAGCACATATCTTCTTTTTCTCGCATGATACTTTTTCGATAACGAGGAGATGATCATGGCGTAACTTGGATGGAGTATTTATTTTTACGGATCTTGAAGATGCATGTTGTGCGCAATTCTCATTGTGAGAATCGGCATATATATGTGGGTGTATGTGTTTTTCGATCTTGGGAGTATGAGCCTCTCTCAACGCGAGATCAACGGGCGACAAAACTCAATACAAAGAGGGAAGTAGCTATAGTGGATATTCATGTCATTATTAGGGCTTTGGTAGGATTTGTCTAAATCAAACCGGGAGCATGCTTTATTTGAATTTTTTGAAATAAAACCAAGTCTCATTTCATAAGAGAGCAAGCATCAAGTCATTCTACCATATCTCAAAGCTCAATTATTTAGATGAACATGGGGTCCCTAACGGGTAGT
The DNA here is from genome assembly GCA_015847255.1 of Hyparrhenia diplandra. Classification (NCBI taxonomy): domain Eukaryota; kingdom Viridiplantae; phylum Streptophyta; class Magnoliopsida; order Poales; family Poaceae; genus Hyparrhenia; species Hyparrhenia diplandra. The sequence continues at coordinate 156,530 of JADLZK010007742.1, read as the reverse complement.
TGCTCATCGGAGTATGGTTTTTTGGCGAGGAATAAAGTGTATGCATGCCATGAATCAATTGGTAGACCGGAGATGGAGTTTTTTTCAAGAAGTTTTGTCTTTTGATTTGTTCAATTTCAGACCTCAAAACTTTATAGAGGATGTGAGAGAGGGAGTTGCACAAACCGCCGTTTGAAGAGGAAGGAGTCTAATGGTAGTCACTTTCGTCGTTTTAGTCCTTCCTTATCGTGAATTGCTCGGGGGTTTGTGCCTTTGTGTTGGGGAGATCTCGGATGGGCATGATTGTGATTGAGAGGTCTCCCCACACTTATTCTTGTACTGTTTTATTTAAACAAAGAAAACAAAACAAAAAACAAACACATGGCTCTACCGACAAGAAAACCGTGGAGCCTTTATTATGATTATTATTTATTTTATTTGTTTTTTTATTATTATTTTTTTTTCCGTTCACCTTAGCATCACTTTCGGGCAAGGCTAAAATAAAGAAGCATTGAAAAACATAGCCTTGATCATCTCCAACATAAGATATTCTCAAAGATCATGATAACAGAGCTCTAAGTTCATTAACCTAGCTCCAACACCATGTCAAAGCTTGATTAAAGGAGATCTCTTTAACCTAAGCACCACGCTTAATTTTAAAAAAGATCTATGGATAAACCACATGAGTACTCATGGGAGAATATCTAAACCCGAGCAAATGTCATAAACAAGAGAAGCATGAATTTAAATAGCCTTATGGAGACGAATTATGAGTATGAGGGTTGGTGAACGTTACCTTTGCATACCCGGTATAAGTACCGGCGGCATAAGTGGATGGAGCATCGAAGTTGTTGCTTGCGGTTTGCATGATGGCCCTGCCCAGGTGCACCTCAAGGCTAGGCCACACACACACGTCTTGCATGGGCCATGGGTCTTGATGGTAGCGACAAAGGATGAGAGACAAACCCTTCTTGCTTGTTGAAGCCATGAAGGGTGGAGCAGCGCGACACATTGGTATTTATCGTGCCATGTGGGGCCAACCTACTCCTCTCTCTCTTATTATTCTTTTCTTCTTTTTTTTTTTTTTCAACATCATTTTTTTTCACTTTTTTTTTTTTTTTTTTTTTTCACTTTCTCTCTTCTACTTTTTTTTCTCTCTCTTTTTTTTTAACTCTTTTCTCTCCATCTCTATCTCTTTTTTTTTTTTTTTTAGCAAGGCGGGGCTGACATCATCTTTTATTCACCCTCATTTTTTTTTTTGTATGATCTCTTGGTGGATGGAACTTGGGATTGTCACCATCTTCCCCCACACTTAGACTTCGTGTAAAAGTCAAGTGTGCAAGGTCCCGGTCTCCTCTTGAGCATGCTCCATCACCCTTGAACATCATAACTTTTTTTTTTTTTTTGTGTGATGTAGCCCTCATGTTCTCGAAGTCGCATGCCTCTTTGTTCTTCTTAATCGATCTCCACCTGAAATGGTTAGCGACAAGAATACCCGAAGGTGCATACTAACTTGATAACATGTTCTTGCTTTTATTAATAAGAAGAGAGAAAGACTTTTTGTGCTTTTTTTTTATGATAGTCCAGGGTATCTCCTAGCAGTGCTTTCTTTATGGTCGTAAGCTTGACCGTGGGAAAACATCCTGCAGCTGATGGTGGTGAAGTTCCCAGTTTCACCACTAAGAATTTAGCATTACGCTCAAGCCGCAAGGTTAGCGTCATCATGCTACCACGAGGCTTGCAACCATTCTCTTAAAAAGTTTTGCAAAGAGAACCAAGAGATGGTTGTGATCTTCATGGAAGCACTCAGCTAGAAGCAAAACTAACTCAAGAAGACCCAAAGGTGAGCATGTAAGAAGTCTCAAGTGACAACTTGTTATGCTCAAAAAACAGATTTCCACTTGGTCTCAAGAGTTGTCGCCGTGCATGTCCATGGCACATGAGGGTTTATCCTCAAAAGATGTGACATGAAGGACGAACATTGAATCTTGACCATTGTCAAGAACAATGTTTTATCGGCCGAAGGGACATGACTTTTGTTCGAGTGAGGCGGCCAGTACTTCGTTTCACTAAGATGCGAAGCAACTTGGGTGAAACGCAGTAGAGTTATAAACTTCGCCTCCTCGAACGGGTTTTGGTTGGGAAGATGCTTCGCCTTTAGGATATCTAGATGAGAGGCAAAAGCAATCTTTCCCAACTTCTCATCGTGGCTTCCCTCTATAGTTTTTTTGTTTTTTGTGAAAAGCTTTTTTAGAGGGGTAGCCTATGAGAAGATCGAAATCAAGGATGGGGTAGATATGGAAGTCTAAAGCGCACCTCGGCTTTCGGAGGTTACTGCCACCATCCTTGAATTCAATCGCGAACTCCGGCGATCTAAACATTCCTTCCTTCGGTGTTCGTGGTTCGGGAGAGGAGCTCAACGGTCGGTTCCAATGGCGGTACGGGGAATGGCTCGACCGATGAGGGCTCCTCAACGCTTGACATGCCCTTAATGTGGAGGGGATTAGGGTTCTACAAACGGAGAAGCAAGCTTCTCTAGGATGTGTTCAAGGGTTTTCCTATGTTCCGTTGTAGGTTGACATGCAAACGACCCTCCAACGGCCATGTTAAGGCATAGGGCAGCATCTATGTCAAGACCCGAACGAAAGATATGCAAAAGTACACTATTGGGTAATGACAAGTCTAGGCCAACATGTATAAACATTATAAACCTGGCCTAGGCTGCACCTATAGACTCCCTTCTCATCCTACTTGAGATCGAAATTGTCCTTGGTAGGCATTGATGGGGAAGAATGCTAGACAAAAAAATTGTCTTTGAGTTCTTCTCGGTCCCCATTCAGACTTCCTACGATAATAGTGTACTATTGTTTTGCTTTCCCTATGAGGGAACGCAGAAACAAATTCCATATGAGAATTTGAATCTTGCCAAGAATGCTTGAGGCAAGATTATAACTCCTCGAAATCTCGTAGTGGTAACAAAGGTTTTCAAAATGGTCACCAAAGAAGGAGTCTACCCGAACCAAAGGTTTTTTTTAAATTTAGGGTGGAGTTCATGGCCTGGTTGAAAATTTTGATTTTGAAAAAAGATTGTGGCCCTGTGAACTCCCCCTTTGGAGAAGCAAGAAGATTTTGAATAAGTGTAGGCTTCAATTTGGAAAAAGAAAAATAAATAACTATTTTTTTTTACTACAACACACGGGTGCTCTAGGCTCGAGAGAGATTTACGACTACCGTTCCCCCGACAGCAGCGCCAGAAATGCTTGTTGACGTTTCTTAACGTATGCTTGAGAAGAATCCGCAGCGCACGGAATTGTCGTTATAGCATTTCACCCTAAGTATTCAGTGGTATCGTATTTCCACGAGGAACGGTTTTGTGTGACTTCTCTCTGAACAGAGTCACCCTAGGATAACTATGGGTGGTGAGGTATCTTTATGGGCTCAAACTCTCTAGCGAGGGATCACCGGGCTGTTATGTCCTCACTTCGGGCACCGAGCAATCGCCAAACCGGGATGGAGACCGGCATTTAGCATCTGCGCCACACCCGAACGTGGGGGGGATTACAAAGGGACGGACAAGGTTGTCACAACCCAGCCCGCCCTACCCCCTCAACCGTGGGATGCGCCACAAAAGATAGAAAACCTTAGTCTAGACACCACGTCTACACTAGTGATTATTACTCTGGCGTGTTAACAAGGCTTACCCGTCCCCTGGGTCCTTCTACCAGAGCACCGCCCCGAAGGAACGACTATCAATCCCGCAATTCTATAACAGCTAGATAATATGCTTAAGAGTAATAAGCCGAAAGAGGGACACAACCATTCTTACCCAAATGATTAGAAGGTTGTAGAGGTACAAGCGTGGCGGGTGCCGACAAGTCCGGCACTCCGGCCACCCGAGATCCGCAATGCACCGGGAGGCACACCGGGACTCCATGGAGAAGAGGCCAAGCCCTCTTCTAGCCTTCCCTCTCTCACTCTCCATTAGAACTAAGAGGAAGAAGAATAAGAATAAGAGTGGGACTTCTTCCTCTCTTCTACATTGTGGCTCCTCCTTGTGTTGTATGTGGAATTGGTGTGTGTTGAGGAAGAGGGAGAGGGCCTCCTTTATAGGTAGAGGAGAGGGGACTTGCGATTTGATAGCTTTGTGAGGCGCGAAGGATATGGTTTCCCCCATGAGCTCCACCACAGACCACTTGGCGACTCTCCCAAGGCCTCCGGGTTACGTGGGATCTCTTCGAGGGGAAAGATGATACGATCGTGGACCGGGTGGCCGTTGAAGTAGTGTCGTAGCTTCCGCCGCCGGGACGACGGCGTAGATTAGCTTCGGATCTGCGGGTAACGTGACTTTGTCTCGGAAAGTACCTCACCGATGAAGTAGACCCGCCTCTCGGGCGGGCAAGGCGTGCCCCTCCTCCTTTCCACGACCACCGCGGCATCGACGACTGGGTGGTGGCCGCCACGTAGATCAACAGGGGCCTCCTTCTCCGTTGGCGGGACGGGGACCGGGGCGGGTCAAGAGGGCTTTGAGGCCGTTGAGGGCGCAGTCGGCCTCGGCCGCCTAGGTGAAATGCTTTGTTTTCTTGAGGAGCCGATAGAGCGGGAGTCCCTTCTCGCCGGGCGGGAGACAAAGCGGCTTAAAGCCGTGAGGCACCCCATGACTTTCGGACCCCTTGACGCCCCGGATGGCGCGCTCATGCTGGTGACGGCGGAGATCTTCTCCGGTTTGGCTCGATGCCACTCTTCGAGATGATGAAACCCAATAACATCCCCGCGGGACCCCGAACACACATTTTTCGGGGTTGAGCTTCACCCCTTGGCCCGGAGGCGTCGAAGGGCGATGGTCAAGTCACCAACGAGATCACTCGTTTGCCCCGGCACTACGACGATATCGTCGGCGTGGCTTCCACGGTTTTGCCAATGTGCTCTCGAACACGTCTTTGCATGCACCGTTGGTATGTAGCGCCAGCGTTTCAAAGGCGAATGGCATGGTGGTGTAGCAATACATGCCGAAAAGGGGTGATGAAGGACGCCGCCACCGGTCGGACTCCTTCATCTTGATCCGTGGGACCCCGAATACGCATCGAGGAAAGATAGGGTCTTGCACCCCGCGGTGGAGTCCACAATCTGGTCGATCCGAGGCAAAGGGTACGGAACAGCAGGACATGCTTTATTTAAACCGGTGTAGTCCACACACATTCTCCACTTTCCACTCTTTTTCTTAACTAGAACAGGGTTGGCTAGCCATTCGGGTGGAAGACCTCTTTAATAAACCCGGCACTCGGAAGCTTGCGTACCTCCTCCCCGATGATCTTGCGCCTTTCTTCGTCGAACCGGCGGAGCCGCTGATTTACCGGCCTCGATCCCGGCTTGATGTCAAAAGGGGAGTGCTCGGCGACATCCTCGGTATGCCCGGCATGTCCGAGGGACTCCATCTGAACATGTCCGCATTCACACGGAGAAAGTCGGCGAGCACCACTTCCTATTTCGGATCGAGCTCGGCGCTGATGGTCAGCGTCTTGCCGTCTGAGGCGTTGGGGTCGAGCGGGATCTGCTTGGTTTCCACGGACGGCTCGAAGCTCCCGGCGTGGCACTTGGGGTCGGGGACCTCCTCTGGAAGACGTTTGAGGTCGACTGCCAAGGCCTCAGACTCGGCGAGGGCTTTGGCGTACTCGACGGCCTCGACGTCGCAAAGGTAGGCGTGCTGGTGCGAGGGGCTGACGGTGATGATCCCTTTCGGCCCGGCATCTTGAGCTTGAGGTATGTGTAGTTGGGGATGGCCATGAACTTGGCATAGGCCGGTCTCCCGAGGACCGCGTGATACGTCCCCCGAAGTCCACCACCTCGAATGTGAGGGTCTCCTTCCCGAAATTTGTGGGAGTGTCGAAACCAACAGGGGAGGTCAATGCGCCCGATGGGCCTCACTCGCTTGCACGGTGCGATGCCGTGGAAGGACGGCGTGGTGGGTCGGAGGTATGACTTCTTGATCCCCAGGAGCGGGAGGGTGTCAGCGTAGAGGATGTTGAGGCTGCTCCCCGTCCATGAGCACCTTCGAGAGCCGGGTGTTGCCGATGATCGGGTCGACGACGAGGGGGTACTGCCCCGGGAACGGGACACGGTCGGGGTGATTGCTTCTGTCGAAGGTGATGGGCTTCTCGGACCAGTCGAGGTAGGAGGCTACCGCGGCGTCGACGGCGAACACCTCGCGGCGCTCACGCTTCCTCTGGCTGGTCGTGGGTGGTGGTGCAGGGGCCGCCGTAGATCATGTAGCAGTCCGCTACCCTCGGGAAGCCGTCGTCGCGCCTCCGTCCCGACCTCCCTCGTCGGGCGCTTTCTTCTTGTCATCGTCGTCGGTGGAGGGAGACCGGGAGTAGTACTTCTTGAGGATGTCACACTCGCCGAGGGTGTGCTTGACGGGTCCTCGGTGGAAGATCACGGGGCTTGGCGAGCATCTCGTCGAAGACCCCCGGCCCGCCCCGCGTCCGCTTGTTCTCGACGGCGGCGACAAGGTCGGCGATGTTAGCCTCGTGCTTGCCCGGGCCAGCCTTGGGCTTGCCCTTCTTCTTGGGGTCATGGGGGTTGCTCCACTGGAGGCCTCGGCTTTCTCCTTGCCTCTGTTGTTGCGGAAGATGGCGTCCGCGGCTTCTTCTCCTGAGGCAAACTTGGTGGCGATCTCCATTAGCTCATTTGCCATGGTGGGAGTCTTGCGACCTAGCTTCTTGACGAGCTCCCTACGAGTCGTCCGGAAATGAAGGCATTGATGACGGCCGCGTCGGAGATGTCGGGGGCTCGGGTGCGGTGCTTGGAGCGTCGGATGGTCGCGCGAGGGTCTCGGTACCCGGGGTCTCGCTTGCGGCTCCACGGGTCCTGGGAATTGCTTGGGCGGATGTAGAGCCCGAAAGTTGCCGGTGAAGGTCGGGCCAGGTCCGCCCGGCTCTTGATGCGTTTGGGAGGAAGCTGCTCTAGCCGGGCCCGGGTGGAGTTCGACAGGGAACAAGGGCGGTTCGGGATGATCACGGCCTCGTCCGGCCGCGCCACCGGTTGACGGGCGGCCGGTAGTCAAAGAGCCGGTCTCGGCTTGGTCTCCCGGTGTACTTGGCGATGTTGGGCGGCTGTCGGAACCGCGGCGGGAACGGTGCCTTGAGGATGGCCCGGCTGAAGACGACCGGACCCGGCGGCTCGGGGACCTTTCTTTGTGGCGTGGGGACGGGCTACGATCCTCCTCGCTGTTGTAGCGTTCACCGACGCGGGTGGTAGCCACGGGCTTCCCGTCGCGCCCGTTTTAGCGGTGCTCGTCGTCCCGGGGATCATCCTCCGCTGGACGCTCCTCGGCCGGGCGCCGCCTGCTTCTTCTTCGGAGTAGGGTTGACGGAGGCCTCGCGGTCGTGGGCGGGAGGGGCGCTTGCGGATGTCCGGCGGATAGGTCGCGGGGCCGGGGGCCGAACTCGGCTTGTTGGAAGCGCGCCTCTTCGACCGGGTGCTGTGTCGTCGCTGCGAGCTCTCTTCCCCTCGGGGGGTAGAGGGCTCGGGCATTTGCCGTAGTATTATGGCGCGGCGGCGGCGATGTTACGGCTTGCCCTTTTAAAAAGGGGTAGCCCCTCGTCGTCGGCGTCGTTGATGATCTGACCATGGACCTGCCTTGCGCGAGCTCGCGCCTTCCCCGGGGCCGGGTGCGACCCGACCCTGCTCCTCGTCGTGCCTGGCCTTTGCCCCCTGGGGTTGTGCGAGCTGCGTCGCGTGATTCGGTGGTGGCGCCGATGCTCCAGCCTGCTACGCCGCGGGAGTGGTCAGACCCTCACGGCCAGCCTCTGCGTCTTCAGCACTGCTCTCCTCGTCGGTGCCGAGGTGGAAGCATTCGTGACGAAAAGCGCCGCTGTCGGCGTCTTCGTCGTCGTAGTTGGAGCCGGGGACGTCAAGGCGGTCCCACGAGGCCGGCAAGCGTCGCGTGGCCTCCGGGTCCCTGGAGGCCGTCGGCGAAAGTCGTCGTCCCCGGAAGTGACGGGCGCCGTGGTGAAGGAGAGCGCGTCGAGGTCGTCGGAGGGCGTCGCTTGTGGTGGTCCCCCGGGAGACCCTTGGTCCCGCCGGCAGCGTCGACGAATGCGTCGGTGGCAGTCCCTAACTAAACGGGAGCGCCCGCGGACTTGGCGCTGGTTGCGTCGTGGCGAGCTCCTGGACCGTGGCAGGAGTCGGTTGTGGCGTGGCGGAAACGCCGGGTGTCACCCCGGCCTGACCTTCGTCAAGGGACATCGCTGCGGGGCCCTGAGCGAGGATCTCTGAGTCGGCGCTAGCACCGACCTCGCCGTGGTGGCGGCTACCGCCCTGCATGGTGAGCTTGTGCTTTGCACGCTGCCGCTTAGCTTGGCTTGGCCGGCGATAGCGGCGCTTGGGGGTCTGCTCTTTGGTCGAGGTGGCCGGACCCTTGCCCTGGTCGGCGAGGTAGCCTGGAAGGAGCACCGTATCGTGTTCGTCGCCGGTCGATCGGAACTCCAGGCTGCCAAAGCGAATCGTCGTACCCAGGGGCAAGGGCGAGACGGTACGATCGTTATCAGCCATCCGGAACCGAGCGGGAGAAGTGCTTGACGCCAAGAGCTCCCCTCCCGGCGCGCCAACTCGTCGGCGTTTTGGACCGGGGGTATGGCTACCGACAAGTAAATTGTGCTGCGCGTCCCAGGAACCGGATGGTTGGTGCGAGATGACACAAGGTTTATACTGGTTCAGGCCAACGCCGGCCCTACGCCCCAGTTGAATGAGCGATCGTATCCCGCACCGAGGTGCTCGTAGTAGGGGAATACAAGCGGGGTGAGAGAGAGAGGCCTGAACCTCAAGTCTCCGTGCGTGGTGATTGAGCTAGGTTGCCAACAGTGTGAAGTCAAGGCGTGTGTGCTTCGACCTCCTCTATCCTATGCCCGGGCGCCTCCTTTTATAGTCTTAAGGAGGGCCGGTGAGTACATGGTCTCCAAGTGTTGGAAGTTGCTTGGCCGGTGCCTTGTACCCATGCTGCAGAGAGAGAGGGTGTCCTTGGTCGTCGTCGTGGAAAGGAGGATGTCCTCCCCCAGGTCTTCCGGTGTACTCCTGGGTTACGTGGATCTGTAATGATTCATTCCGAGGGGGTATTGACTTCCGGGGCCCCTGCTTTCCCGGGGGAAGATGCTCCGAGGGGAGTGGCGACAGTGCCCGAGGGGTACGCTGATGGTGACCGGGAACTGTCGCTGTACCCGTCCGAGAGGTTAGCGTCGTGGCTACAGTGTCATCCGAGGCCTCCCGGGATGGGCGCGTGAGATGACATTGCTGCAGGGGTGGTTGTCACAGTACACGGTGAGGTGCGAACAGCGCCTCACAGTGCGTTCAGGACGAGCTGACAGTGTCACAGAAGGATTTGACCACCGCGGGGCCCCCCTGGCGAGGGAATCCGGGGTGTCAGGGCGCCCAGCTTTGCCAGACGCGGTCAGTCCGCCTGTCCTTGTTGTCGCGTCCGTTGCCGATTGACAGACCCCGAGGGACGTTCCTGGCGGAGGAGGTCTCGGGCGAGTTGCCCCGATCCGCCCCTTCGGAGAGGGGGGTCGGGCGAGTCGCTGATTCCTGCCCCTTCCGGACCCTCGGCTGGAGGTCCCCTCGGGCCGTCTGGCCAGGCGATGGTAGTGTCGAGGCGTGCCGCTCCTTGGGCTGATTGCGTCGAGGGTACCCCTTATTTTGGTACCCGACACATATGATCCTAACTATTTATTTGTGTGACCATGACTAGATGCATTAGAATACTTCATTAGGTTATTCATTTATTCTTTATCTATTTTCTTTATCCTTTCAAGGTGGATTCCAATATGTGTGTCACACTATCTATGAACTGTATTGCTTACCCCTGTTATGATCAAGTTGGAATTAGCGTACACACATTCCATCATCCAGATGCCATGCTAGCTTCTTATATACAAGCCTTCCTTTGGGAAAATATAAATAACGATACCCTGAATACTTTCGGGTGAAATGCTACAATGATAGATCCGTACGCTTGCGGATGAAATATCAACTATGGCAAGATCTATCACCGTTGATTGAAAGTGCGCTATCACCGAAACGGTGGTTCCACTTAGTGATATCGACGGCACGTTTCGAGGCGCCGTCATTAGGGATGGGTTCTAAACCTGTTTCTAGTGATTGCGCTAAGAAACGCCAACAAGCATTTCTGGCGCCGTTGCCGGGGAAGGCATTGTTATAAGAAATCACTAGCTGGCTATGAATATGAAATGTGTATGCGTGATAGCCACTTGCTCATACAGGCTAGTCTTTTATGTTTTCTCCTGTTGTGGATGAAAACAGGATAGTGTATGTCAGGTTTCCAACTGCCGACAAACTTCATCGAGGATCCCGAGGCACTCCTAAGAAAGAACAGGTCCCGTACCTCTTCTTCTTCAGCCGGAACCCCGACAGTTGAGACCGACACCCCTGCACCAACCGAACCGCAAGCCATGGCTCAAAAGTCGCTGCGCGATTTCTCCGTTCCCGCTGTCGCCAATGTGCCCACTGGGCCGGTGGTCAATGTGGCGGACAAGAACTTCGAGCTGCGTACCGGGCTGATCACTATGGTGCAGGCCAGTCCATTCTGTGGACTGCCTAGCGAGGACGCCAACGCTCATCTCCAACACTTCCTTGAGCTGTGCGACACAATAGTCATCAAGGACGTCGAGCCCGACGTTATCAGGCTCCGCTTGTTCCCCTTCTCCCTTGTGGGGAAGGCGAAACAGTGGTTCTACAAGGACAAGGAAGCTGTCAATACGTGGGCCAAGTGCTCCACGGCGTTCCTGGCTAAGTTCTTCCCCATGGGCAAAACCAATGCCCTGCGGGGAAGGATCGCCAATTTCCAGCAGAACTCAATGGAACCCATTCCGGAGGCGTGGGAAAGGCTGCAAGAATATATTCAAGCATGCCCGCACCACGGGATGGAGAATTGGCTGGTGCTCCAAAACTTCTATAATGGTCTCACGGCCATATTGAAGGGGCACCTAGATGCTGCTGCTGGTGGCGCATTCTTGTCACTCACCATCTATTGGCGGTCACTATCACAAACTTTATACCGCCAACTTAGTCATATAACATAAAGAAATAATGTGCTTATACCATACAAACCTTTGCTATTAATCTAGTTCCACTTGTATTCGAAGAAAATATGTTTTGCAGGCATAAACGTGGAAACAGGTAAAAGTACGCCAAAAGGAAGAGAGAAGCGCACATCAGAACTGCGCTTTGGACAAGGGAAATGCCACCAGGCCAAAACTAACGCGAACCAGGCCAAAGCACCCCCGAGGACGCGACCTGGAGTGGGCCACAAGCCCACCTGCCAAAACCGGGCACAAGGCGGGTCAAACTCACGGCGGCCGCCGCACCCGCCGCGCTTTTGCCTTGACCCGTGTCCGGAGGAGAGAAGGCGGTTGCATGCGGTGCTTTTCGGGATGGCGCCAAGGAATCCCGCCAAAACATTTCACATATGCGGTTGCATGGCTTGGAAGAAGGTGGCATGCGTGGAAGAAGACATTCCCGCCAAGAATGCTTGGTTGCATGCCATGGGAATTAATTTGGCGCCAAGAGAAGGCGGTTGCATGCCCAGGAATTTGATAGAAACATGGAGAGCCCTCCATTCTCTCCCTCTTTTCCCTATATAAAGAGGCCATTGCCTCCCTTGTAACTCACCAATTCACTCATTCACACACAAGTCACATTCAATAAAGGAATCCCACATTCCTTCACCATGTGATCCATCATTCGCCCCACATTCCTCCGGGAATTACACTCCACGTCTCACATATAGGGTGGTTTAGAGAGTGCCAAGACACTCAGTGGGAGTGAGAGAGTGAGAGGTAGAGAGAGAGGAGTAGCGACCCCACGGTCCTGTGTGGCGAAGAGTTTGCGACGCCCATCAGGCTGTCGGAGTGCCGAATCTGTCGGCTCCCCGCCTCCATACCTTGTACCTCTGCGGGTAACCTTTCGGCTTGGTGGAAGTTATTCGTGTCTTACTTTCAGTATCATTCTTAAGTTCCATGCTATCATTTATTATATCGAAATTACGGGATCGTTGTTTACCTTCCGGTGAATGCTCTAGTAGAGGGCCCCTGATGAAGACGGGATACCCTGATCGACGCTAGAGTAGTGACAAGTAACGTAGACGTGGTGTTTAAGTTATGAATCACCCTCGTTTGCTCCGCAATCCATGGTAGTGAGGTAGGGGATAGGTGGTGACAGCCCTATTCGCCCATCGTACTCCTCCACGTCCGGTTGCGGTAGTAGAGCCGATGGCCGCATCGCTTGGCAGACCAAGTGCACTCCGGTGCCCGGCAATACTCGATTAATAGAAAGAGTAGCCTAACTTAGTCTAAGTCTTGAAAGAACACATCACTCCTAAGATCACCTCCTATGCTTGACCCTTGATATCTAGAAGAACCAGACTTAGCACCCGTTCCCTGTGGAAATTCGATACCTGGAATACTTCTAGGTGAAGTGCTACAACGGTACTTTTCGTGCGCTTGCGGACTTTGCTGCTTACGCTAAGAAATACCAACACCATCGATGAGGCAACAGCCCCGACGATCGACAAAATGGTGGCAAAACCGTAGTCCGGGGAGGACGTAACCCCCGGCCAAAACACAAAAAGGCATGCATACCGTGAAGGAGGCGGATGTGCTTGCCGCAAAAATGGATCTATTGCTAAAGAAGCTAGACAAGCACAAAGAGACTCAAATACCCGGCCGCACCCGGTTTACGCCATGGACTCACACATGACGTGTGAGACCTGTGGTGAAGTTGGCCACTCAGGGGACAATTGCCCTGAGACCCGTGAAGAAGCCGCATTCATCAATAACAACGGGTACCGCCAACCTCAGCAAGGCTGGAACAACCAGTCCCGGCCACCATTCCAAGGTAACCAGGGGCTATAATCCCACTTACAGCTCCGGTCAACCTTCATTCAAGGACCTGGTAATGGGCTAAGCCAAGATCAATGAAAACCTCGTCAAAAAGATAAGCCAGAATGATAGCATATTGGAAGGGGTCAGCAGCAAGCTGGATGGGCTCAACTCTGCTATGAAAGATCAGCTGAATTTCAACAAAATAATTGAAACTCAAATATCCCAGCTAGCTGCTCGTCTCCCGGCCATGGTTGGAGAGAAAGCTTTAGGACAATCTAAAGCCCCTCATGAAAACATAAATGCAGTAACCATGAGAGGGGGCAGGTCCACTCGTGACCCGCCAAATCCTAACCATGTGGCGAGGAAACAGAAAGAAAGGCAGCCCGAAGAGGCAACGCCCCAAGCTACAGAGGAGCCCGAAGTGGAAGTGGTACCGTTGGAATACACAGACACAACCTACTTACCATTTACCACAAGAACAAGAAGGCAAGCGTCGGATGAGCAGTTCACTCGGTTCGTGGAAATGATCCAGAAAGTGCACGTAAGTGTACCACTTCTGGATGTGCTCCACGTCCCCTCATATGCCAAGTACATCAAAGATATCATCCAGAATAAGCGGCCACTACCAACAACAGAAGTTGTGAAGTTAACAGAAGAATGTAGTGCTGCTATTCTGAATCGTCTGCCAGAAAAGAAGAAGGATCCAGGTTGTCCTACAATCTCCTGCTCAATCGGGACACAGACATTTGACCATGCCCTATGTGACTTGGGTGCCAGCGTAAGTGTCATGCCCAAGTCGGTCTTTGACAAACTGAAACATACACATCTAGAGCCAACAACCATGACACTCCAGCTGGCAGACTCGTCCATAAGGTATCCAGCAGGGATTGCAGAGGATATACCAGTGAAGATCCGGGGATACTTTGTCCCAGTTGACTTCGTGGTGTTGGATATGGAAGTAACCAAAGACACACCACTCATCCTTGGACGACCATTTCTGAGCACGGCCGGGGCACAAATTAATGTTGGGGCAGGAGAAATCCTCTTCAATATTAATGGCAATGAAGAAAAGTTTGAATTCAGGCCCCGGATCTCAGAAGAGTGCAAAATGATCCGGATAAAGTATGGGGAGCAAGGAATCAAGGAAATAGAAATACAACCCCCAAAAGCCGGCAACACTCCCAAGGCCGTCAACGCTGGTAAAAAGTGGGAGCAAAAGAAAAAGACAGCTCAGAAAAAGGGAAAAGAGGAGCGTAAAATAAAAAGAAAGTTCCCATTTTTACTAGGGGACCAAAGAAAGGAAAGTCCCCGTAAGAAAAAGCTCTAAAAGAGAGTTCCACACCCAAGGAAACCGAGGAGGAGCCGAAACAAAAGAAAAAGTCAAAATACACTCCTCAAAAGGTGTGGATGCCCAAATAGGTGCAATCATCCGTGTCTCCGTGGATCGGATGCACCATCAAGCGTAAAATCGAGAGAAAGTCCTATCCCACGGACTCAAAATTGTGGGCCCTCCGCCAAAGGGAAAATGGCATCTACCATAGAAAAAGGCAAAAACAAATAAAGGTACCTACAAAGTTACTAGATAGCTTGGGGAGGACCCCCGCAGGTATCATCGCATTGCATATTTACTTTCAACAAAATCTTATTTAATTTTCTCATGTTTAATCTTTCCAAAGATCCTTGCATTTAAAAAAAGAGTATATGATATATAAAAATATTTTATTATCAAAACAAAACAAAAATATTTACCACACTAAAATCTATACATAAATATTTTCAAAAAATAAAATAATAATCTTTATAAATAAAATAAATTCTTTTACGAAAAATAAGAAAAGTATTTCCTAAATAAAAATGTATAAGAAAATATCTTTAAAAAAATCCAAAAATAGAATAAGTAGCTCTTCTTATGCTTTCACGCCTATACATATGAGCTATGAAAATGTTTAGTTTTAGTCCCTTGTTGAAATGATGAATAGTTGCTCGTCTTATGTTTTGCCTCATGCCTAGTTTATAACTTGAATTTCTCTAAAGTTTGAGTTTAGTGGCAAAGTTTTAGTCTCACCTTGAAAAGCCTGATTCATGTGGGTTGCATAAGCTTTATCGATCTAAGTTGTTGCCGGATATGATGTGGTAAAATGAGCTTGCTATGACATTATTCCTAGTATGACTTGACATCCGTAGATTTCTTTTCAAAAATTCAAAATTCAAAAGTTCCTCAATGATATGCACAATCCCACCAAAGCCATATGACAAGATGATATGATCAATCTTGAAAACCTTAGTCATATGATACTTGTTTTCATGGTGAGCCCTTTTCAAAAAGCCGTAACCCATGTTGAGATTCTTTTCATATGCCCATGATCAAGAAACACGTACACCCGAAATAATCGCCGATTCTCACACTAAGAATTGCGCACAACATGCACCTTTCCATCCACCAAAATAAAGCTCCAGTCATTTTATCATGCTCTCTCACCAAAATTCTTGTTACAAAAAGGAGAAGTATGGGCTATGCTTAAAAGAAAAAAAGAAAGATAGACAAATGTCCCAATAAAGACGAGGAAGTCAGTACTCGTCCAAAAAAAAAAAGAAAAGAAAGAAAGGTAGCCCATACCTCCTTCATTCAAAAAGCAAGAGAGAGTCATGATACTTGGAGACCACAAAAAAAAATACAAAAATATATCCCACACACTTTGCACTTCTTGATCAAAGCATATGACTAGTCTCTCCTAGTGGTTTGGCCTTTGATGAGGGCAACATGACATGATACAAGTATGCCACTCTTTTACCTACCCGAACTCCACAAAAGCTTTATTAGTTGGTAGGCAAAAAGAAAGGCAAATACTAAGCCTTTGGTGAGGATCAACCACTTACATACATTGAGCGATCGAGTGATCATTTGAGGAACTACTTTTATTTGCAAAATATTTCAAAAACCTCTGGATTAATAGTCACTCGAAAGAATAAAAGATAAGCGAGCTCGATGAACCATTCTATCCGGCAACCACCCAAGACTCAGAGACGGCTCAAAAGCCCCGCTACGATGAAAGGTAATAAAGGGTGAATAAAGACGTGCCATTTTATTCAAACTATAGTAGAAAATTTTGTTATAAACCTGGTACTTGTGAAATGTAATCGGCATAGTAGCAACTCCTGATCAACAACCAAGTACTTATCTTTTGCTCGAGGACGCGCAAAGGGTAAGCTTGGGGGAGTTTGTTGACGGTCACTAACGACATATTTTTCCCGTCAACATACTACCATAAAGGGGGTGAAACTATTCCTTTTTATACTCATATACATTTATTACTCACATATTTCCACTTGTAGTGTCCGAAATGTATTTTGCAGTATTTATAATAAAAACAGGTGGAAATACGACCGAAAGGCGTAACCCCGGAAAGCGCACTTTAGAAGATCACAAGCCCAGGGTTGAAATGGACCGAAACTACAGAATTGGGCCAACCAAACACCGCACCACAACTTTTCACGACAGAAGACAATGGCCTGCCAAAACCTGGGTCGGCCCGGGCCCAGAGGGGTATGCCCGCACCCTAAGGTGCGCCCGCACCCTCCTGGGGGCGGTTCAGGCTTGGCTTCGGCTGGTCGGTTCCATTACTCCCCCGAGAGGCGGTGCGGTGGTGGGATGGCCGGTTCAACATACCAGGACGCCTTCCTTAGGTCGGTTTAGGGGTATTAGGATCTTTTAGCCCCCTCTCCTTTGTGTATAAGTAACTCTCCTCTCTCCCTCTCTTCCACACACACCATTGAGTCTACCTACAAATAAGCACCACCTCACTCTCTACCACCACACTCTTCTTCTTCTTCTTCTTTGGTTAGAGCTTGGAGTAGAAGAGCTACAAAGGAGAGCTTGTAATCTAGAAGGAAGAGCACTTTGGTAATATACATTCTCGATGGATCTTTCTTCTATTTGCAAGTTATATTTCTATGATCATGGTCTAACTTATGAACTAGAGTATAGTCTTGTTCATGTTATAGTGTTGATATATGAACTAGTATATAGTTTACATATCATGATCTTGACATGTTCATATTCGTTCTTCATCGATCATCGTATGCATAACATGATTAGAGGTGGGATAACGGTTCGTCGTTCTTTCAGGTTTGCTCTTGTCTTAGTCCGTCCATCCGTAGGGTGGGGATCCTGGGGGGACAAGAGTAGTGCTCTAGTACGCAGGCATGGTGCCCGGGTATTACGACACCTTCGAATATGAGAGCATGCCATGATCGTGGGGGTAGGCGGCAGGGTTGTTACAGCCCTGTCCATCCCTTGTAATCACCCCTCGTTCGCATGTAATGTAGGAGTTCGTAAATGCCTTCCATTGGGCCGGATGGTATCCGGAGGTCTCCCCTGTTATCCTAGACATAACCATGCTTATATCGTGTTAGCATATGATCCTAACTATTCATTTGTATGACCATGACTAGATGCATTAGAATACTCCATTAGGTTCTTCATTTATTCTTTATCTATTTTCTTTATCCTTTCAAGGTGGATTCCAATATGTGTGCCACACTATCTATGAACCGTATTGCTTACCCCTGTTATGATCAAGTTGGACTTAGCGTACACACATTCCATTATCCGGATGCCATGCTAGCTTCTTATATACAAGCCTTCCTTTGGGAAAATATAAATAACGATACCACAATACTTCCGGTAAAATGCTACAATGATAGATCCGCGGCGCTGCGGATGAAATATCAACTATGGCAAGATCTATCACCGTTGATTGAAAGTGCGCTATCACCGACATGGTGGTTCCACTTAGTGATATCGATGGCACGTTTCGATGCGCCGTCATTAGGGATGGGTTCTAAACCTGTTTCTAGTGATTGCGCTAAGAAACGCCAACAAGGGCATCCACAATCGAAACAACTCAGCTCACTCCCCACTCTCACAACACACTCCACGATATTGGCATCTGCCTCAATCACACGAGACTTGGGAGCCCACTCCCTCTCTCGAACCAGCTTGTAGCCACCCCTCTACGAGCATTTGAGCTCGGATAGTGACTCCAACTAGACTAGGGCACCGATCTTGCCTGAACCAGTATACATCCTGTGTCACTGTCTCTTGAGTTAGGCCATCGAAGCACACACTAGCCAGTCGATTCTCGCGGACCGTGGTATAGAACCACGGCAGTTGGCGCGCCCGGTAGGGGCAGCGCTTGTGTGGCGACATCCACTTCGATGGCTCTTTCCACCGTCTCCCGGCGTCCGGCGCACCGATGCGTTTCGGGACATTGGCCTTCGCCGGCATTAGCTCGGGGATCCCTAGTCGGGCCACCTTCCCTCGGGTGCGGGACGCGGCGGCACCTGGCTGATCCGCGACACGGCCGACTCTATGTTGGTCCGCTCCGGCGGGATTCGACTTCCGTGCCCGGCGAGCCCCCGTCCGCATGGCAGCGAACCGCTTCTTCGCCGACATAGCGGGTCTACTCCCGCACATCCTGGTCCCTGAGCCGACTCAGGAGCTCCTTCCGCGACATCACCTTCTCCATCGCCAATGTCGCCCCGCGCGGCTCGCCGGGCGGGAGCCGCTGTCCACCTCGGAGTTCTTGGCCACCTACGCCGAGATGTACCGACGGGCAGCTCGTTCTGCAACACCCCGAGCAACGAGCTCGGGTGACCGGCCTCAAGGCCGCACTCGGCGACATGAGCCTGTGGGACGACGACCCCACTCGTGAGTGCTTCATGTGCCAAACCTCCGAGGGGTGTGCGCAAAGCGCCCACGGCCCCCGAGGCGAGGCGAATCCACCGGCGGTTGAGGTCACTCATTGAGCACGCCACCGGCAAAGAAGCGGAGAGCGGAGGCATCACACCACCGGCTTCGGGAGGAGCACGAGGCCTCCTCTAACCAGGGCCGACCGACGGACGACTCCCGCACATCCACGTGCGCCGACGCGTGGGCGAACCGCGACGTGCGGGACACGCTCGCCGCCCGGCGACGGCCGAGCCCGGAGGAGGCGGCCGGGCGCCGAGCCACGAGACCACCGCGACGACCACCCCGCTCGCTCCTACGGTAGGAGACGGGAGGCCGCTACGACGCCCGGGAGGACCGTAGCCGAGCCCGACTCCGAGGGAAGGAGGCCTCGACACCCTCCACCCGAGCTGCGACGTCGCACGCGTTCGAGCTCGAGATGGAGCCCGCAGCAGGAGTCCGACTCCGATGGGAGGCGACCCGGGTGTTCAGCTCCCGAGTCCACGACGCCGCGTTTCCCGTGCGCTTCCGAGCTCCGACCTCCGTCCCGGAAGTATACGGGGAGACGGACCCGGTGTGTGGCTCGAGGACTACCGCCTCGCGTGCCGCGCCGGAGGAGCGAGGGGCGACCTCTTCATCATCCGCAACCTCCCCCCTGTACCTCGGGCCGACACGACCGGCTCATGGTTGGAGCATTTGCCCCGCAAAGGCGGATCAACAACCCGGCGTGACCTCCGCGACGTCTTCGCCGGCAACTTCGAGGGGACCTATTCCCGTCCCAGCAATGCGTGGGACCTTCGCGGCTGCAAGCAGAGGAAGGGCGAGGGCCTGCGCGACTACATCAGGCACTTCTCCAAGCTTTGCAACGAGCTCATCGATGCCACAGACGCGGAGATCATCACGGCGTTCACCTTCGGCGCCACCTGCGAGACCCTCATCCGCGAGCTCGGCGTCCGCAAGCCCAAGACCGTCAAGGAGCTCCTCGACCTCGCCACCAACCACGCCGGGGGAGAGGAGGCCATCTCCGTGGTCCTTCACGGCTCCACCGGGAAGGGCAAGGAGAAGATCGCAGATGAGGGCGCAGAGGGGGTCTGCATCGTGCCCTAGGAAGAAGGGCAAGAACATGCGCCGCCAAAAAACGATGACTTCATGGCGGTGGTCGACAAGAAGAAGGCGGGTGGCAAGGCGGCGGCGAACGCCCCAAAGGGCTACTTCAAGAAGATGCTCGAGCGCCCGCCCCAACCACGAGGGACCGGTCAAGCACAAGCGGAAGGAGTGCAACCTCATGAAGAGGTTCGTGACGACCACCCGGCGGGGGGGACGCTGGCGGCGGCGGGGCAACGACGAGGCCGGTGAACAGGCGGGAGTCAAGGACGTCTACTTCGAGGACGGCGCCGTCAACGTCGTCTTCGGGGGCCATCTGCGTCTGAGTCAAGCGCCGTCAAAGCTCACACGGCGCGAGGTCCTCTTCACCGAAGCGGCCCCCCTCCTACCTCAAGTGGTCGGAGGCGCCCATCACCTTCGACAAGACCCGACCACCCGTGCACATCCCGTAGCCCGAGAGGTTCCCGCTCGTCGCCGACCCGATCGGCGGCACCAAGCGCCTCGCCAAGGTGCTCATGGATGGAGGCGGCGGCCTCAACCTCCTCTACATCGACACCCTCGACGCCCTCGGCATCCCTGAGCTCGCCTCCGGCCTTCGACGGATCCCATCCACGGGGTCGTGCCGGGGAAGCAGGCGGTCCTGCTCGGGCGCATCGACCTCCCTGTCACCTTCGGCACTCCGAGCAACTTCCGCAAGGAGGTGCTCACCTTCGAGGTACTGCCCTTCAGGAGCGCGTACCACGCGTTACTAGGCCGGCCATGCTACGCGAAGTTCATGGCCGTCCCCAACTACACGTACCTAAAGCTGAAGATCCCAGGGCCAAAGGGCGTGATCACTGTCAACTCCACCTTCGAGCGCGCATTCCACTGTGACAACGAGTCCGTGCAGTACGCCGACGCCGTCATCGAGTCCGAAAAGCTCGTCCCCGAGCTGCTCGCCTGGGTCAGCGCCGAGGACTCCAGCGAGCTCAAGAAGGCAGCGAGCTCATCCGGCGAGCTCGAGAAGGTGGCGGGCTCCTTCGAGCCGGACCAGGACGCCAAGGCAGTCACGGTGGATGAGGAGGGGCGCACCGTTCGCATCGGTGCCGAGCTCACACCTAAATAGGAAAGAGAGCTCGTCGACTTCCTCCACGCGAACCTCGACGTGTTCGCGTGGAGACCCTGACATGCCCGGCATACCGAGGGGGTCGCCGGCACTCCTTGAGCATCAAGCCGGTTCTCGGCGGTGAAAGCGGCGGCTCCGGCGCCGACGGCCGGCGGCGGTAATCGCCGAGGAAATAGGTAAGCTCTTAGCGGCGGGGCTTTATCAAGGAGGTGCTTCATCCTGAGTGGATAGCCAACCCTGTACTTGTTAAGAAGAAAAATGGGAAATGAAGAATGTGTGTTGATTATACGAGTCTCAACAAGGCATGCCCAAAGGATCCGTTTCCTTTGCCGCGCATCGACCAAATCGTTGACTCCACCTCCAGTGCGAGACGCTCCGTTTTTCTCGACGCTTTACTCCGGCTACCACCAGATCATGATGAACGAGCTCGATCAGCTCGCCACCTCCTTCATCACTCCACCACCTTCTTCAAAGAGCTTCTCGGGAAGCGCGTCGAAGCGTGCGTCGATGACATCGTAGTCAAGACAAAACGCACGGGCGAGCTCGTTCCCGACCTCGAGCGAGTCTTCAGCAAGCTCCGTGAATTTGGAGTAAAACTCAATCCCGAGCCGACATCGAAGCCAACCCCAAAGAAATCGAAGCAATCAGGAGCATGGGGCCCATCAAAAACGTCAAGGGCGTACAGCGGCTCACGGGATGCCTCGCCGCCCTGAGTCGGTTCATCGCACGGCTCGGGGAAAGAAGCCTTCCGCTGTACAAACTCCTAAAGAAGTCGGAGCGCTTTACCTGGACCGACAAGGCACAAGCAGCCCACGACTCTCTAAAGGAGCTCTTGGCCAACCCACCGTGCTCACACCGCCCAAGCCCGATGAGCCCGTCTTTGCTCTGTCATCGCGCGACCTCACGTGTCGTGAGCTCGGTTACTCGTGGTCGGCGCGGGAGGAAGGACATGTGCTCCACGTGCAACGTCCCGTCTAGTTCATCGGTGAGGTCCTCTCCGACACTAAGACCCGGTACCCACAGATCCGTGCTCACGTATGCCTTGCTGATCACACGGCGCAAGCTCCGCCATTACTTCGACGCACATCCGATCACCGTCGTCTCCAAGTATCCTCTAGGCGAGGTCATCCATAGCCCCGAGGCCACGGGACGCATCGCCAAATGGGGTATCGAGCTGATGGGGTCTGACGTCTCGTACGCGCCGAGGGAAGCCATCAAGTCTCAAGTTCTCCCCGACTTCATAGCTGAGTGGACCAAGACGCAGCTGCCACCAAGGCCGAACAACGAGGAGTACTGGGTCCTCTACTTCGATGGCTCGGTGAAGAAGTTTGGCGCGGGGGCTGGGCTGGTCTTCGTCTCTCCGCGCAATGTGCGCATGAGGTACTCGATCCGCCTCCATTTCCCCGCATCCAACAACGTCACCGAGTACGAGGCCCTGGTAAATGGGCTGCGCATCGTGGTCGAGCTCGGCATCAAGCGGCTCGAGGTCCAGGGCGACTCCGAGCTCGTCGCCAACCAAGTCATGAAGGAGGTCGACAGTGTCAACCCCAAGATGATCGCGTACTGCCAAAAAGTGCGCGAGCTCGAGGAACACTTCCATGGCCTCGAGCTCAACCACATCTCCCGCCAGTTCAACGCCGACGCCGACGTCCTCTCCAAGCTCGCGTCGGATCGGAAGCAGGTACCTCCCGGGGTATTCGCTCACGACCAGCACTCCCCTCGATCCGGCTCGAGGGCGAGGCTTCGAGCTCGCAGGATGATCCAGCCAAGACCCCCTTCATACCATCCCCGGACGAGGATGAGTCATCTGAGCTCGAGCTCGGCGATGGAGGTCGGCGTGTCGAGTCAAGGGTCCTCACCATCCCGGAACCTAGGGCCCCCAAGCCCGACCGGGTCCCCATCCCGATCGGCTCAAGGACGGCGGGCTACCCGCCGAAAAGGAGGAAGCAAGGCGCGTTGCTCGCCACGCTAAATCCCACGTCCTCATCGAGCACGAGCTCTACCGACGCAGCGCATCCGAAATCCTCGGCCAGCGCATCACGTTCGAGGAAGGAGAGGAGCTCGTGAAGGAGATCCACGCTGGGGAGTGCGGGCATCATGCTGCCCCATGAGCTCTAGTAGGCAAGGCCTTCGAGCGAGCTTCTATCGGCCGACGGCCGTCGCCGACGCCAACTAGATCGTGCGCCCACCGCGAGGAGTGCCGGTTCTTCACCAAGCAAATGCACCTCCCCGCGTAGGCCCTCCCTCGATCCCCATCACCTAGCCCCTTTGCGGTGCGGGGCCTCGACATGGTGGGGCCATTCCACGAGGGCCGCCGGGGCTACACCCACTTGCTCGTCGCCATCGACAAGTTCACCAAGTGGATCGAGGTCTTGCCCATCACACGCACGAGGTCCCAAGAGACGGTCAAGTTCTTCACCGGCATCATCCATCGCTTCGGAGTCCCGAACTCCAACATCACCGACATGGGACCAACTTCACGGGGCAGATCTTCCTCGATTTCTACGACAACAATGGCATCCGAGTTGGTAGGCGGCGGCCACCCCAAGACCAACGGGCAAGTCGAGCGAGCAAACGGCATGATCCCCGCAGGTCTCAAGCCGCGCATCTTCAAACGGCTCGAAAATACGGCAGCCGGTGGTTCGCCGAGCTCCCCGCCATCGTATGGAGCCTTAGGACTACGCCAGCGGGGGCCACAGGGTGCACGCCATTCTTCCTTGTCTTCGGATCCGGTCGCATCGCCCTCGAATTTTTCGGTATGGCGCTCCACAAGTTCGGCGTTCAACGACGGCGGCAACCGGGCATCGCCGAGGACGCGGCGGATCAGGTCGAGGAAGCTCGTGAGGTCGCGCTCCTACACTCGGCCAAGTACCGGCAGTCACTCCACTTTGCTACCACGACCGCCACGTGCAAGGTCGAGCATTCGTCGGCGACCGAGTACGGCGGGGAGTTCGAGAGCATCTGACCGCCCGCAAACTCTCGGCATCGTGGGAAGGCCCGTTCACCATCGACCAAGTCTTGTGACCGGGCTCGTTTAAGATCAAGGACGCCAGGGGCCGCAGTACTCGCCAACGCCTGGAACATCGAACGACTACGTCGCTTTTACCCCTAGATGTACCTTTTAAATCATTACTACGAGTTTGAATAAAAGCACCTCCCGAGTTTGAATAAACGCCTCAATCTCGACCGGGGATCGGGGAAGTCCAAGATACAGCTTGCCGAGATAGAGGCACTCGGGCACCATAGCCGAGCTCGCAGCTCCCTAGCTGCGCGCCGCCCGACAGCCACTTTTACATGACTCGGCCGTTGGGATGCCGAGTTCGCGCCCCGCCAACCGCTACGGACAAAAGGGATCTTACCCCGAGCTCTCCCCGTCCCACACGCTTTGCTATGCCTCGCCCGGATTCACGCCGCCAGACAGCGGGCGTAATGCAGTGCCAGCGGCGTAACAAGGTCGCGGGCGGGTCGAGGGCGTGCGGCGACGACCGATGGGACGCCACCCCGTCAGAATTGTCACACCCTAAAATTCCTATTTTAGGATGTGACGAGAAAACACTAAATAACAACAAATGATTTTATTATTTCCTAAAATTTATAAACTTTAGTTAAGTTGCTGATATTCTAGATAGTGGAAAATGTGAGTTTCTAAAATTTTTGCAATTTAATTTAATGGTTTGTTGCATTCATGCCTTTGCATAGTGTTTATGTATGGAAAATGAATTTCAATTTTTCAAAATACGCTTAGGGTTTGATCCCACCTTGATCTCCCCAAATACCAAACCAGTATCTAAAACTCCAATCAAGTCATTTGTCGACATCCTACAAAAATCTAGAATGACCCCTTCTCTCCTTTCTTTTCATTCTCGAGCTCTCAGTCATTTTGGTGTCTATAAATTCTTTGGGCCAATCTTTTACCGTCTCTCATTTGTTCATACAAATGAATCTTAATAGGTTAAACCTGTGCTGACCCACTCTCTCTTTTCATAATGAATAGTAGCCCAAATTGTCTCTTTTCTGCTAATGGGCTTAGACCTCTCTCTTCCTCTTGCTTTGGCCCAAACTGAACCAGCTCAAGCCACCCATCGTCTGTTTTCTCTTCCCTTTTCACATGGACGTGCAGCTCTCTCTTCTTGATGACACCTTATTTGTTCCCCACATGCACAAAATGCAGTATCTAAATCCTTCTTTTCAATTCGAGGACTATGCATGGCCAATTAGCATCTTGTGCTCCACCGACACCTATTCTCTCCCTTCCTCATGCAGGGATAATTCCTCTCTTTGTTTCCTTGACTCCATCAATTGTTGTATCTTCTCAATTGCATGTAACTGCAGCCGTGTCTCTCTTGGTGTCTTTTTCCTCACGCAAAAATAGCAAACATATAATGTCTACTCTCTTAATTCCCTGGCGTCACCTCATTTGCATGTCTCTCTTAATCTTCTCCTTAATTCTCTCCTAACAGCACCATTTTATACTCCATTATTAGTTTCTCTTCATTTCTTGCATGCACAAAACATATCTTCCTCTCTCTCTTACACGCACAATCAAATGGGCACCTGATGCTCTCCACTCTTCTCTCTTTTTCTAGTCGCCCTCACTCCTTTTTCTGCTGCCACACAATCCTCTTTCCTCTCATGCAAATCCTCTTTCCTCTCATGCAAAGAACGGCAGCACTAAATCACTTGACACACCTCTCTTATGTGTGCACCTTTACTCCATCTTTTCAATTGCATGCATGCACATAATACCCAGCCTCATTTCCTCCTCCCTCTCTCACGCCTCCTCTTCAACCTGCTGTTATTCCACAAAAACAGCAGCTCCACATCTCCACCCTCCCTCCACCAGATGGCACATCCTCTCTCCCTCTTCTAAAAATAGCAACAGCAATATCTCAACCTCCCTCTCTCCCTCACGCACCACCAGGTGGACAGCACCTCCCTGCAGGTCGACATCCTCTCTAATGGCGCCCCTACTCTTCCTCCATGCAAGGCAGTGGTAATTCTCCTCCCATAATTCCGCTGTCCCGTCTCCTTTGCATGCCCTCTTTATCTCTCTCTTAATCTCTCCATCAACCACACGTTACAGCTTTGATGCTGAGGAAACAACAGCCATGCATCTTCCCATCTCCCTCTGCAAAACAGATGCGCCTCCTCTCCTCCCCATGTCACGCCCTCTCCTTTTTTCTTTGCTCGATCAGAACAGCAGCAGCAGCTCCTCTCTTCCCCTTCCTCCACCATGGACGCCCCTCCTCTTCCCTCTAATCCCTATCCCCCCCTCTCCATCCAAATGCAGTGCCCTCGCTGCGATGAATTCGTGTTGCCGCTGCACGCCTATCCTCATCGCTAGAATCCAGTGTATCATGCCATGGTAAGAAGTTTCTCCTACCCTGTTCTTCATCATGAAACTGATCTCCAGCACTTCCTCTCTGTTGTGATGATGCCCAGCACCCCAACGGTACATGGAGGCCATCTTTGGTGTGCCTTGCCGTCTCCCCGAATCCGCAGCAACACCGGGACAATTGTCTTCACCACCGCCACTTCTGTACAGCACATGGTGAGGTCGACCATCCCTGTTACCTCTCTGATCTTGCTGCTCAAGAACCTCTCATGTATCTCCTTGATCTCTCATGTGGTCGTGATCATCACTGAAATGGAAATTGGCGCTGCCCCGTTGATTGCAGACCCTGTCGTCACCCCGTCGTCGATTACCGCTGCCGCTAAATTCATCCCCAGCTGTGCCAAATCACAATGTGAGGACCTCCATCATGATCTCCATCTTGTTTACGTCTATTTTGTTGTAGAACACGTTCTATAATCTACGCATGGTCGAATTACGCAAAGTTTCCTCACAGTCATGTCCCTGTCCCTTGCAGGACAGCAGCATTGCTGCTTTTGGCATTCATGTTCCCAGTGATCTAGCGCCTCTATCATCGAGCTAATTGATCATGATGTAGTTCCTGCAGTTGCACATGTCTCTACAAAACGGTTTTGCCGAACAATCCAAGAGCAAAGAGATATCGTCAGTTTTGTGCTTGCTGTCCCTGCTGCCTCACAGCTGCGCCGCTGTTGTTTCCAAGCGCGTTCCCAGCAATCCACACCTCCGTTTTGCAATTACTTTGATACACGTGTGTATTATATACCTGCACACACCTCAGAGAAATCTTGTGTCCATAGGATCCAAGATCAAAGAGATATCGCCCATTTTTGTGATCGTTATTCCTGCTGTCTTGACAGCTTGCATCTCTAAATGGCATCAACGTTCCCCACAAATCTGATGCCCAAATCACCAAGCTCTTAAATCTACACATTCACAATATCCTTGCACATGATTCCACAAGTCGGTTTGTCTATGCAATCCACGATGGCTGAGGTATCGAGGCCATAGTAACTGCTATCCCTGCTGTCCAAACAGCAGCTACCCTGTTTTTCCAATCGCGTTTCCCAGCTAAGCAATGATCAAAATATCATGTCCATTTGCCACAACATGCTCCATACAGTACCTACCTTCCAAGTTAGCCCGTATCCATCATGTTCATTTCATTCCTTGCATTTATCGAACCTTCTAGCTTGTACCTTCGATCTTTCATGTCTTTTAAACCATAGCTTTGTTTAGTTGTTTTTGTGCTCAACGATCGTAGTTCCAAGCCCTACGTGTTTTAAACCTTTATGTCTTGTTATATATATATATATATATATATATATATATATATATATTGATTGATGTATTGCTTCTAGGTTTGTCTATGATGATTGTTGCGATCGTTAGAAGAGGCTATACAAGGATGATCCGAAGGAAAGTTGGACAAGTTTGAGCACTATTTGAGGCAAGTATAGTTTGGGATCTACTAGCTTAAGTTCATGATCATGTGACATATTTAATGTTTATGCCATGAAACGTAAAACATGACTTTTATCAACATAAGAAATTGTGCGCAATGCGAACATCCGGGACTTATAGTCGATTTCTGCGGCGACAACGACATCCGAAGTCGACTGGGCGGCGTCCCAGCCACCCCAAGACCAACGGGCAAGTCGAGCGAGCTAATCGGCATGATCCCGCAGGGTCTCCAAGCCGCGCATCTTCAAACGGCTCGAGAAATACGGCAGCCGGTGGCTCGCCGAGCTCCCCGCCGTCGTATGGAGCCTTAGGACTACGCCAAGCAGGGCCACGGGGTGCACGCCATTCTTCCTTGTCTTCGGATCCGAAAGCGTACGCTTACCGACCTCGAAAAGTACGGCGCTCCACGAGTTCGAGCGTATAACGACGACGGCAGCGAATCGGCATCGCCGAGGGACGCGGCGGATCAGCTCGAGGAAGCTCGTGAGGTCGCGCCCTACACTCGGCCAAGTACCGCCGGTCACTCCCACTTGCTACCACGTCATCGTCACGCGGCGAGGTCGAGCATTCGGCGTCGCGGACCGATGCTTCGCGGGCGAGTTCGTGAGCACGAAGGGACCGCCGCAAGCTCCTAAGACCGTGGGAAGCGTCTGTTCACCATCGACCAAGTCTTGCGACCGGGCTCGTACAAGATCAAGGACGCCGAGGGCCGAGTACTCGCCAACGCTGGAACATCGAGCGACTACGCCGCTTTTACCCCTAGATGTACCTTTTAAAATCATTACTACGAGTTTGAATAAAAGCAGCTCCCGATTCGATGCAAAAAATTTGTGCAAGCATTCGAACCCTTTCTTCGTGGAGCAATGGCCGACCTCCGCCTCCAGCGAGGCCGCCTGCCTTCTGGGGGCTCTGTAGGATGGGGCGCGCACACCCGCATTTTTCATGAACTCTTTTCTCGCAAAACAACCCCGACCTCGAGCTCGGTAGCCACCACGAGCTCGCTATGGTCGCTGGGACCCACTCGGTCCCTCGTTCACTTTCTTTCCCGGACTTGTGCGGATTGTCGTCTATCTAGGGTTCGAGATCGCCACCCAAAGGCTTGGCGCGACTACCTATCGACCTCCCGCCCCCCAGCGGCGAGGAATGGCCCACCACTCATTTTATCGAAACACAAGCTCGGACTTAGAAATTTGACGAAAAACACGCAATAACAGAAAAAAAAGACAAACTCGTTACAACTTAGGTGATTCTTTAAGTTATTTACATCCGCCCCGACGTTGGGGCTTTGTTTCCTACTAAAAAAAAAGAGGCCGCGCCTCAAGTTACTCGTTTTTTGCTCTCAGGTGCTTCTTCGGCGGCAGTCGGGCGTGAAGAACCCAGCTCCTCCACCGCGAGGTCAAAGAGGCTCGCCCGCCATGTCTTCACATCGGCCTCCTCCCCGTCTCGCACACTTTGTCGGCGCTCCGGGCTCGATCTTCGGCCCGCCCTTGCCGACGATAGGCTTTGTCGATAGAGGGGTAGTGGCGAGGGCGGCGCTCACCGCCTTGTGCACAACGCCGCCGGCTCGCTCCCTCACCCTTCGCGGGATGAGCCCGGGCGACGACGAGCCGGCTCCACCGGCTGCTCGACCGCGAGGTCATTGCGCAGACCCCCTGGATATCAGGGCGATCTCGTCCTTCTCGCCCTTCACGTTCGTGATGGCGACCTCGGCCTCCGTCAAGCGCTGGCGGGCTCCGACGAGCTCGTTCCCACAGGTCTCGAGCTCGCGTGTCTTCTCGCCGCAACTCGACGTCCTTGGCCTACAACTCCCTCGTCTTCTCGAGGAGCGCGTTGTCCTGCTGCTCCATGTGGCGGTGCAGGTCCGTCGAGTCTCGCTCCTTAACCTTCGCCACACCTCGCCTCTGCAATCGAAAAGATTAATCGGCTCGTGAGTTAGCAGCTTCGGGTAAGCGGTGATCACTTGCTCACCCACGAGGGTAGCCAAGAGACTGTCCCGAGATTGCTGGAGTACGCAATTCTTCTCCCTAAGATATGCGACCTCCACATCCATGGACCACGGCCGGCCCTAGCTTCGGCCATCTCCTTATCACAAGCTAAATAGAATCGGTTTGATCCTCAACCTCGAGGATCCAAAAAAAAACACAAATCGACAAAGGAGGAAGAGGGCTTACTTTCGAGTTCTGTCTCCCTCTCTCCTTGAGGAGCCTCTCCACCTCCTCTTTGTCGGCCTTCATAAGGTCGGGCCCGATGCTCATTGGCGTCCTTCAGCTTCTTCTCCCTCCCGAGGGGAACGGGGCGGTCAGCTCCATCTGCTGCCGCTCGAGCTCCTGGCGATGCGCCGCCTTCGCCTCGAGCAGGCGCCCTTGCCGCCCCTCCTCGGTCTCCCTTGGCGCGGCAGCCTTCTCTTCCACCTCACGGGTTGCCGTCGCCGCGACCTCGTCGATCTCCGCCGACGGCCTCCCCATGGCCTTCTTGGCCTCGGTCTCGCAGGACTTGGCCACCGCCAGAGGAGTTCCCGAGCTACATCCGGGAGGTCCCGGCCCCACGGGAAGAGCTCCTCCAGGGCATTCCCCTGGCCACACCGTCGTCACGCAGTGCGCCCGAGCGACGTCGGGCTCAAAGGATGAAGAACACGCCGTCAAAGTCCATTCCCCACAGGCAAATGAGACAACAAGAAGAACACTTACCTCCAAAATACGGAGGCTCCCTCGCGCGGCACCCGTCAATGAGCTCTCGGGGGCGATGTCGACCCGCTCCGGCATCGGCGTCCGGGAACACCATCTCCTCACCGCCTGGCGATCTCCCGCCGGTCGGGAGGGGAGCTCGAGGGACCGGATCCCGGCAAAGGACCGCCCGGAACTCCCAAGGGGCCCATCTCGAAGGAGTGGCGCGGGCGGTCGGGCGACCACGGCGTCCAACCGGCCGACCCGCGGGAGGCGGCATTGGGGCAGCGATGGCAGGCCTGCCTCGGTGACCTCGACGACGACCTCGGTCCGAGTCGCCGCCCGCGGCCCGCTCGGACTCTCGCCGACACCACGGCCTCCCCGGCCGATGGATCCGCGGCTCTCCCGAGGGCCGGGTCCGCCCGGTGTCGGCGCCCCATCCCCGGGCGCTCCCACCCGCCCTCGAGCACCGGGGCGTCCCACCACCGGGTCTCCGACACGCTCCGACCTCGAGCCTGGAGCCGAGGCGGCGCCGCGGCGGCCCGGGAGCTCCGGAGGGCACCCCGTGCCGTCGATAATGTCACCGTGCTTGAGGGCTTGGGGGTTGGCGAGGCGCCCTCCGCCCGCCCGCCTCACCGGGCGCCCTCCCGACCTCTCGCCCGGATACTAGGAGGCGTCGGAGGGGATGCTCGTGAAGGCCGCCAAGGCTGCCATCGAGCTCGGCACCTCCCTCGTCCCTTGGCGCTTCAAAGGGTTCACCGTGGCCGGCGCGGCCACCCTGTCGAAAAGATGGAGGTCAAGTCAAAAGCGATCCGTGAAAAAGAAAAAAAGGGAAAAAACTCAACAGCCGAGGCGACAACAGCTCAGGGAGAAACCACAAACTCACCTGGGAGCTTGGTGCCTCTTTTTTGGAACCGTCGCCCTCGAGGCTCGCCGGCCCTCCTCCCCTTGGGCGACCCGCCGGCACGCCTCGGGCACGACCGCGCCCGAGGACCACGCCTAGTCCGAGGTGGTGGAGCAGCGGCGTCCGGATGTCGTGGCCCGGGGACGGTCGCCCCTTGATCCACCGTGCGAGCCGAGGTTTGCGCCCGGCGTCCCCAGCGGCGCTGGGTCCTCGATCTCCCGCACGCTATCGCAGCCGAGGGACCCCGTCCCTCCGGATGCAGCAACGTGGAGGACTCCCAAGGCCACCGTGGCCCCGGCCTCCCGTGGGAGTGGTGGACGGGATATCGGAGATCGATTCTCCCAATCCGAAAAATAACGAGGTCAAGGAATAAATCGGTGAAAAAGTCAAGAACTCGCTTCATCGGAGAAGAGACAACGGGCTACCAAGTCCTTCGTCTCCCGCGCGCTGCACGTTCGGGATCGCCGCCGGCGAGCTCGGGAAGCTGAGAGTCGGATCGGTCACATACCGACCCAACGCACCGACCTCTCCGACTCCGAGGACCGCGCCGTCGCCGTCCCCTCGAAGGGCTCATTCTCCCTCACCATCGCCCAGAAGCCGGCCGCGCCTCCTCAGGGGGACCACGCCCCGGAACAGCCACGCACGGCGATAATGAGTGGCTCCGTCAGCCTGGCATCACGAAGGATCTTGACCTTGTCGGCCACCAAGAACCCTAGCTTTCAGGCACTCGTCGGTCTTCTCCCTCCAGGTATCACGCGGCTTCTCGAACACGTGGCCCGTGTACTCCGGCAGCGGATGGTGGACATCGTTCTTAAGGTAGAACCACCCGTCGTGCCACCCACTTGTTGGAGGGCGGGACGGCGATGTCCGGGAACCTGCGTCTTCATCCCCGCCCTCAACCGAGCGTCGCGCATCCAATCGGGGCAGGGTCTTCTTGCCATCGAAAAAGATCGGATCTTGATGTAGAAAAAGTGCTTGAACAACTCCTAGTTCGGCTCGATTCCGAGCCATCCTTCGCAGAGAAGGACGAAGGCGGCGACGTGCAGCACCCCGTTCGGCACGAGATGCTACAGCTCGAGCCTCCAGCGGAAGAGGAGCCCGTGGAAGAAGTCGTCGGTAGGGACGCCCGAATCCATGCTCGTGAAAACACCGTGAAGAAGACGATGTAGCCCGCCAAAATAGCGAGGTTCGTTCTCCTCTAGGCCGGGCACCTTCCACTCCTCCTCGCATCGTCGGTGCGGGAATGCTACGCTGCGGCGCGAAGTCCCTCCAAGTGTGGCTTGGGTCACCGACAGCGGCCCCCCCGTGGACTCATCTTCTTTCCTCTCTCTCTCTCTCTCTCTTCCTCCGTTTTCACTCAAGATGTAGGGGGATGCGACGGCGAGCACTCCCCTCGCTACCCCCTCCGTGGTTGCTTCTCTCGCGATGAAGGGAAAGGAAAGGGGGATCCAGGGGCCGAAGTAGGCGGCTTCAACGAAGGCAGGTGGGGGGGTAAATCTTTTCCGCCCGTTGTCCGCCCTATTTATGCCATGTACCAGGGAACTTGAGGCGGCGCGATGAAGGCGACCGGGAATGGCCTCCCACGTCGCGAGAACTCCCCTAAAACCGCCTCAAAAGACGCGCCCACTTCCCCATGACGCGTGGCGGCCGAGTCGAATCGAGGCGTATGCGCCTAACGTTACTTTTTCAACGGGCCGGACAGCAGCGAGCTCGTCCTGGCGCTATCTCGGGGTTCGAAGGGCCGGCCCCACCGGGGTTCAACGGCCACCCTGGACACCCCGAGCGAGGGACTTATCGGCGGCGCCGGCGCAGCCATACCCGGCGTTAGCAGGGAGCTCTGGGCTCCTCTCGACTTCGTGTCTGAAGTCGCCGGAAGGCGACGAACCGGCTCCCCGATTTCCTCCCCCGATGAGGAGGCACCGCGCCCCGAGGTCCGAACTAGACCTCGGGAATTAGAGAAGTCAAGCCGCCGGAATATGAGGTCGATCCACTAGCTGATCGAGCAAACGAAAGCTCGTCTCGAAAGCGAGCTCGGGCCTCACTCAGACCACCCGCTAGCAGCTCACCGAACACCCGATCTCGGCCGCCGAGGCAAGACCGGGGACGAGCTCTCTGTTGACGGTCACTAACGACATATTTTTAACGTCAACATTCTACCAATAAGGGGTTGAAACTATACCTTACTACACACATATACATTTATTATTGACATAATTCCACTTGTAGTGCCAAAATAATGTTTTGCGGGATTTATATAAAAAGCAAGTGGAAAATGCACCAAAAAGGCGCCTTATACGGGAAAAACGTGCTTCTCGAACATCCTTCACCCCAATGGAAATGAGCCCAACACGATGCAACCGGACCGAGCAAACGGCGTGGGACGACTTTTCGAACTCGACACGGCCCACTGCCCAAGCTCGGGGCCGGGGGCCGGGACGGGAGAATGCGGCCGCACCCCACTTTGGCGCCCGATCCCAAGTAAACTTGGCGTGGCGGTTCATTACGCCCAAAACGTCGGTTCGGGGGTGCGTCGCGCGGTACAACGAACCTGGACAAGTGTAGAGGCGGTTTATGCCATTAGGAGGAGAATATTCCATGGTTTATTCCTCCACCCTCCTCCTATAAATAGATGGCCTCTCCCCCTCTCACAACACACACCACACAAGAGAGCCTCTCTCCCTTTCTTCTTCTTCTTCTTCTTCTTAGTTTGTACATAGGAGGAGTTTGGCAAGGATTATAAAAGGAGAGCAAGACATTTTGGAGCTATTCGGTATGAGCAATTTAGAGTTCTTCATCTTGTTCTTGTTCTCTACTTATCAATATAGTCATGTTCTTGAATTAGAGCAAAGTTCTTTTGATATAATCTTGATTGATGAACTAGGATATAGTTTCTATATCATGATCTTGTCATATAGAACATTGTGCTTAATCTTTCATGCATACATGTTTAGACCAAGAGCTAGATTGTTATGATGAGTTCTACCTAAAGTTAGACTTGGTTGATGTTGGGTTGGGGATCGATAGTCGTTCCTTCGGGCGGCGCTCTAGTAGAAGGACCCCGGGGGCGGGTAAGCCTTGTTAACACGCTAGAGTGATAATCACTAGTGTAGACATGGTGTCTAGGCTAGGGTTGCCTATCTTTTGTGGCGCATCCCACGGTTGAGGGGGTAGGCGGTTGGGTCGTGAACGACCTTGTCCGTCCCTTGTAATCCCCCCACGCTCGGGTGTGGCGCAGGCGCAATTGCGGACACCGGTCCTTTGGGCGTGGGCCGGTGCCCAAAGTAAGTCGGCCAGACCTTGGCTATCTTGACGTAGAATCTCTAACAGAAAAACATGTGTGCATTTGCTATCTTGACATGACTATCTAGGATATGCCCTGCTCCACACTAGACTTATTCTTTTTATTCTTTCTTTTACTTTTATCCTTGAGATTGGCTTGAGTGTGTGTGTCAAGTTATCCTACTACCTATCCTATTTTACCCCTATTATGAGCATTGGTCTATTATACATTTGTGTTATCTTGACCATGTCCGAATTAGAGACTTTTACACCATGCCTTCCTTTGGGAAAAATATAAATAATCGATACCTCTGAATACTTCCGGGTGAAATGCTACAACGGTATTTCCGTGGCGCTTGCGGACTTGTTCTCAGAACGTTGCAGAATACCAACAGACATTTCTAAGCGTGATTGCCATTTTGGTGATTGCGTTAAGAAATGTCAACAAGCATTTCGGCGCCGCTTCTTGCGAAGGCGTTGGTTAAAGGGATGATCTAACAAGACATGTTCATTATAATATTCATGTGTAGTGACCATTGTTCATCTTAGGTTTATCTAAAAAATCATATAAATAAAAAGCAAGGACATGTTATCAAGTTAGTATGCACCTTTCGGGTATTCTTGTCGCTAACCTTTTCGTGGAGACTAAGAAGAACAAAGGGGCACGCGACACTTGAAAACATGGGTGCTATCGATCAATAAGAAAAAACTTTGATGCTCTTGGGCGGAGGAATGCACTCAAAAGGAGACCACGACCATGCACACTCGACTTTTTCACGAAAAGTCCAAGTGTGAGAGGGAGGACGGTGATAATATCAAGTTCCACGTACAAGGGGATAATAAAAAAAAGGAAGTGAAAAAAAAAAAAAAAGAAAAAAAAAGAGAGATGAATAAGAGATTAGCCTCCCCTTGCTATAAAAGGAAAAGAGAGAAAAAGGGAGTTGAAAAAAAAGATATATATATATAAAAAAAAAAGAGAGAGAAGTGTTATCGAAAAAAATGGTTGTTGAAAAAAATATATAATAAAAAGAAGAGAGGAGCAGGTTGGGCCCACATGGTCAAAATAAACAAGGAAGGCACTGACTCCACCCAAAGATTGCTTCCATATAAGCAAGAAGGGATCTTTCTCTCCCAAGGCCTTTGTCGCAAGCACCAAGGCTTATGAATCATGCACATTCTTTGTGTGTGACTAAGCCTTGTCACCCACTGAGTGAGTTTGGTATGCCTCCCTCCTGCTCCGGCCAGAAGTCATAACCAAACCAAGATCATCATGCCACCGACGCAAAGAATTCTAAACTCTATCCTCAAAGCTGCGGTCAAGTAAACTTCAGTGCGCAAAAGGTCCTATAAAAAAAAATTTTGTTCTCCTCTCAAAGTCTGCACCTCCTTTGGATGAATCTTGTTTTCAATTCATGCTTCCATTTTCTATGCCAAGATGTTGCGGTTTGGAAGTCGTGATCATTTAGTGATGATCCTACTTCCATAGACTTTTTGAATTGAGCATGGTGCTTAGGTCAAAAAGTCTACCTTAATCGAATTAGACATGGAGTCGAGTTTGATTATTGAAACAAAACTACTAGTGTAGAATTTGGTCGACCATATGGACTAACCCCCGCAGGAAATTATCAAATTCAAGAGGGTGTCCCGGAGATGACAATGGAGAATAGATCTTGCCGGTGAACCAAAAAAAAAAAAAGAGATAAAATAATAAAAATAAAATGAAAATGAATAAAACCTTTCAAACCCCAAGAATGGTTGTCCCGTTCTTCCAAGATCATCACAAGACAAGCTTGGGGAGTCTCCGAGCACGCTAAACGTAAGATGTTAATCAAAGATCAAATCATGGCGTGCAATAAAGCTAGCAACATTCCTAACCAAAGGTAAGTCAAGAAGCTAGCTTGGGGAGGACTCCTCAAAAGTAACTCAGTATCTCACATTCCATTCAGTTAATTTCTTATCTTATAAGAATGATGAGATATGAGAATAAAAAAAAAAGAGGGGAAGAAGAGAAAGAGAGAGGAGATTTATTCCACTCCATATATATGTGTTGTAGAAATGTTTAAGTTCTACCCCCGTTGAAATGATGAATAGTTGCTCGCCTCTTATGATTTATCTGTGCCTAGCTTATAACTTAAATTTCTCTAAAATTTGAGTTTAGTGGCTAAGTTTTAAAAGCTTTGAATCATGTGGGTTGCACAAGCTTATCGATCTAGGTAGTTGCGGGTTATGATATGGTGACATGGACTTTGCTATGACATCACTCTTAGAGTGACCTGATATCCGTAGTTTTATTTTCAAGAATCAAAATTCAAAAAGTTCCTCGATGATATGCATTTCCCACCAAAGCCATATGACATGATGATATGATCATTCATGAAAAACCTTAGTCATATGTTGCTTGTTTTCATGGTGAGCCTTTGTCAAAACACTTTGAACCTATGTCGAGATTCTTTTCATATGCCCAAGATCAAGATTCACGTACACCCCGAAATAAATCGCCAACTCTTACACCGAGAGTTGCGCACAACATGCACCCTTCCATCCACCACAAATATACTCCATTCATTTGTACCATGACCTCTCACAAAAAAAAAAAAATCTTGTTCCAAAAGGAGAAGTATGGGCTATGCTATAAAAAAAGATGGACAAATGTCCCCAAAAAAGAAGAGACGAGGAAGTCAAGACTTTCGTCCAAAAGGAAAAAAAAAAAAAGGAAGGCATAAAGGTAGCCCATACCTCCTACACAAGTCCATCAAAAAGAGAGAGTCATGATACTTGGAGTACAAAATACAAAAAAATTCCATACACTTGCACATCTTGATCTAGGCCTATGACGAAGTTTCTCCATGTGGTTCGGTCTTTGACAAGGGCAACATGACATGATACAAATATGCCAATCTTTTACCTGCCTGAGCTCCACAAAAGCCTTATTTAGCTGGTAGGCAAAAAGAAATGCGAATCTAAGCCTTTGGTGAGGAACAACCACATACAAATTCTGAGCGATCGAGAGATCATTCGAGGAACTATATTCTTTGCAAAAATATTTCAAAACCTCTGGATTGATAGTCTCTCCAAAGAGTGAAAGATAAGCAAGTTCGCCGACCGTGTTCTATCTTGCAACCACCCAAGATTCGAAACAGACTCAAAAGCCCCACAAACGACGAAAGGTAATAAAGGGTGAGTAAGCATGCCATTTTATTCAAATTCTAGTAGAAAATTTTTGTTATAAACATGGCACATTTGATTCATAATCGGCATAGAAGTAACTCCCGATCAACAACCAAGTACTTATCTTTGCTCGAGGACGCGCAAAGGGTAAGCTTGGGGGAGTTTGTTGACGGTCACTAACGACATATTTTTAACGTCAACATTCTACCAATAAGGGGTTGAAACTATACCTTACTACACACATATACATTTATTATTGACATAATTCCACTTGTAGTGCCAAAATAATGTTTTGCAGGATTTATATAAAAAGCAAGTGGAAAATGCACCAAAAGGCGCCTTCTGGGAAAACGTACTTCAGAACATCCTTCACCCCAATGGAAATGAGCCCAACACGATGCAAACGGACCGAGCAAACGGCGTGGGGCGACTTTTTCGGACTTCGACACAGCCCACCTGCCAAAGCTCGGGCCCAGCGGGGCCTGGACGGTGCGGGCCGCACCTAAGGTCTGCGCCCGCACCCACTTTGGCGCCGATCCGCCCAAACTTGGCAAGGCGGTTCATTACGTCTCCAAAACATCGGTTCGGGGGTGCGTCGCGCGGTACAACGAACCTGGACGAGTGTAGAGGCGGTTTATGCCATTAGGAGGAGAGTATTACATGGTTTCTTCCTCCACCCTCCTCCTATAAATAGATGGCCTCTCCCCCTCTCACAACACACACCACACAAGAGAGCCTCTCTCCCTTTCTTCTTCTTCTTCTTCTTAGTTTGTACATAGGAGGAGTTTGGCAAGGATTATAAAAGGAGAGCAAGACATTTTGGAGCTATTCGGTATGAGAAATTTAGAGTTCTTCATCTTGTTCTTGTTCTCTACTTATCAATATAGTCATGTTCTTGAATTAGAGCAAAGTTCTTTTGATATAATCTTGATTGATGAACTAGGATATAGTTTCTATATCATGATCTTGTCATATAGAACATTGTGCTTAATCTTTCATGCATACATGTTTAGACCAAGAGCTAGATTGTTATGATGAGTTCTACCTAAAGTTAAACTTGGTTGATGTTGGGTTCCTTCGGGGCGGCGCTCTAGTAGAAGGACCCCTGGACAAACAAGTAAGCCTTGTTAACACGCTAGAGTGATAATCACTAGTGTAGACATGGTGTCTAGGCTAGGGGTTGCCAATCTTTTGTGGCGCATCCCACGGTTGAGGGGGTAGGTGGCTGGGTCGTGACAGCCTTGTCCGTCCCTTGTAATCCCCCCACGTTCGGGTGTGGCACAGCGCAATTGCAGGACACTATCCTTTGGGCGTGGGCCGGTGCCCAAAGTAAGTCAGCAGAGACCTTGGCTATCTTGACTTAGAATCTCTAACAGTAAAACATGTGTGCATTTGCTATCTTGACATGACTATCTAGGATATGCCTGCTCCACACTAGACTTATTCTTTTATTCTTTCTTTTACTTTTATCCTTGAGATTGGCTTGAGTGTGTGTGTCAAGTTATCCTACTACCTATCCTATTTTACCCCTATTATGAGCATTGGTCTATTATACATTTGTGTTATCTTGACCATGTCTCGAATTAGAGACTTTTACACCATGCCTTCCTTTGGGAAAAATATAAATAACGATACCACTCGAATACTTACGGGTGAAATGCTACAACAAGATTTCCGTGCGCTTGCGGACTTGTTCTGTAAATGTTGCGTAATACCAACAGCACATTTCTAAGCATGATTGCCTTTTTGGTGATTGAGTTAAGAAATGTCAACACTCTCCCCACCCTCGTCGTAGGGAAGAATGGGCGTAAACGAAAACAATCAAATCACTTAAAAGCCTCCACGAGAATGCCCCATTCTCGCGGAGCCTCGGGGCTACACCGCCGGGTGTAGCCATAGTCATGGACCCAGGGTTCAAGGCCAACCCAACGAGGGATCGACGGCCGCCCCGCCCGCCCGAGCGAGGGGCAAGACAAGGAGAGGTCCCGACTCACGCCTACGAGCTCTGAACGCCGCAAGGCTCCTTGAACTCACGTTCGAGTCATCGGGGGTGGCGCATGACCTCACGCCTCCTCCTCGAGGAGGGAGGCATCACGACCTCGAGATACGATCTGAGGAAATGCGAGGTCGAGCCCCCGGAATGTGAGGTCGATCCACTAGCCGATCGGATGAACGAGTGGACGAGCTTGGGCCTCACTCGAACCTCCCGCTAACACTCATCGAGCATCCGATCTCGGCCAACGAGGTAAGATCGGACACGAGCTCATCCCACCCCCTCGACGCAGGGAAGAATGGGCGTGAACAAAAAATGAAAAATTCAAGCCTCCCCGAGAACATACCGTTCTCGCGGAGCCTCGGGGACTACCCGGCGGGTGCGCTTCGCGCGCACCACCCCGTAACCAAACACCACGACCGATTGAGAGAGCTTGGAGGAGAAAACAACTCCCCAAAAGCTCGGGGCTCTTGTCGGGGACCAAAATCATGGATCCCCTAACTTAAAGCACCGATCTAGGGGCTTAGGCCCGGCGACGAGCCGATCAAACACGCATACAAGCAGGACTAAGCACGAGGGCCACTTTGGGCTCAGGCCCCGCCTCGAACGAGCCCCAG
The DNA here is from genome assembly GCA_015847255.1 of Hyparrhenia diplandra. Classification (NCBI taxonomy): domain Eukaryota; kingdom Viridiplantae; phylum Streptophyta; class Magnoliopsida; order Poales; family Poaceae; genus Hyparrhenia; species Hyparrhenia diplandra. Next base: position 116,265 of record JADLZK010007742.1, on the reverse strand, counting down.
GGCGCATACACGAAAAGACCACCTCGAGCGAGCTCCAAGCTCGTTCGCCGGGCGAAGCTTGAGCGAAGCTCCGAGCTCGTGGAAATCTCCGTCTGAGAACGAGCTCGGGGGCTACCGGCCGTCAGCCTACCGACCTCGAGTATGGCGCTCCACAAGTTCGGCGTTCAACGGCGGCGGCAGCCAGGCATCGCTCGAGGGCCGGCGGATCAGGTCGAGGGAAGCTCGTGGTCGCGCTCCTACACTTTCGGCCAAGTACCAAATCACTCCACCGCTACCACGACCGAGTCACGTGCAAGGTCGAGCATTCAGAGCCGTCGGCGACCGATCTTTCGCGGCGAAGTTCGAGCACGAATGACCGCCGCAAGCTCTCGGCACCGTGGGAAGGCCCGTTCACCATCGACCAAGTCTTGTGACCGGGCTCGTACAAGATCAAGGACGCCGAGGGCCGAGTACTCGCCAACGCTGGAACATCGAACGACTACGTCGCTTTTACCCCTAGATGTACCTTTTAAATCATTACTACGAGTTTGAATAAAAGCACCTCCCGAGTTTGAATAAACGCCTCAATCTCGACCGGGGATCGGGAAGTCCAAGATACAGTTCTTGAGATAGAGGCACTCGGGCACCATAGCCGAGCTACACGGCTCCTAGCTGCGGCGCGCCGACAGCAGCCACGGACATGACTCGGCGTTGGGATGCCGAGTTCGCGCCCGCCAACCGCTACGGACAAAAAAGGATCTTACCCCGAGCTCTCCCGTCCCACACGTTTTGCTATGCCTCGCCGGGATTCACGCCGCCCGACAGCGGCGTAACGGTGCCGGCGGCGTAACAAGGTCGCGGCGGGTCGAGAGGCGTGCGGCGACCGATGGGACGCCACCCTGTCGTAATTGTCACACCCTAAAATTCCTATTTTTAGGATGTGACGTAAAAACACTAAATAACAACAAATGATTTTATTATTTCCTAAAATTTATAAACTTTAGTTAAGTTGCTGATATTCTAGATAGTGGAAAATGTGAGTTTCTAAAATTTTTTTGCAATTTAATTTAATGGTTTGTTGCATTCATGCCTTTGCATAGTGTTTATGTATGGAAAATGAATTTCAATTTTCAAAATACGCTTAGGGTTTGATCCCACCTTGATCTCCCCAAATACCAAACCAGTATCTAAAACTCCAATCAAGTCATTTGTCGACATCCTACAAAAATCTAGAATGACCCCTTCTCTCCTTTCTTTTCATTCTCGAGCTCTCAGTCGTTTTGGTGTCTATGAATTCTTTGGGCCAATCTTTTACCGTCTCTCATTTGTTCATACAAATGAATCTTAATAGGTTAAACCTGTGCTGACCCACTCTCTCTTTTCATAATGAATAGTAGCCCAAATTGTCTCTTTTCTGCTAATGGGCTTAGACCTCTCTCTTCCTCTTGCTTTGGCCCAAACTGAACCAGCTCAAGCCACCCATCGTCTGTTTTCTCTTCCCTTTTCACATGGACGTGCAGCTCTCTCTTCTTGATGACACCTTATTTGTTCCCCACATGCACAAAATGCAGTATCTAAATCCTTCTTTTCAATTCGAGGACTATGCATGGCCAATTAGCATCTTGTGCTCCACCGACACCTATTCTCTCCCTTCCTCATGCAGGGATAATTCCTCTCTTTGTTTCCTTGACTCCATCAATTGTTGTATCTTCTCAATTGCATGTAACTGCAGCCGTGTCTCTCTTGGTGTCTTTTCCTCACGCAAAAATAGCAAACATATAATGTCTACTCTCTTAATTCCCTGGCGTCACCTCATTTGCATGTCTCTCTTAATCTTCTCCTTAATTCTCTCCTAACAGCACCATTTTATACTCCATTATTAGTTTCTCTTCATTTCTTGCATGCACAAAACATATCTTCCTCTCTCTCTTACACGCACAATCAAATGGGCACCTGATGCTCTCCACTCTTCTCTCTTTTTCTAGTCGCCCTCACTCCTTTTTCTGCTGCCACACAATCCTCTTTCCTCTCATGCAAATCCTCTTTCCTCTCATGCAAAGAACGGCAGCACTAAATCACTTGACACACCTCTCTTATGTGTGCACCTTTACTCCATCTTTTCAATTGCATGCATGCACATAATACCCAGCCTCATTTCCTCCTCCCTCTCTCACGCCTCCTCTTCAACCTGCTGTTATTCCACAAAAACAGCAGCTCCACATCTCCTCCCTCCCTCCACCAGATGGCACATCCTCTCCCTCTTCTAAAAATAGCAGCAGCAATATCTCAACCTCCCTCTCTCCCTCACGCACCACCAGGTGGACAGCACCTCCCTGCAGGTCGACATCCTCTCTAATGGCGCCCCCTACTCTTCCTCCATGCAAGGCAGTGGTAATTCTCCTCCCATAATTCTGCTGTCCCGTCTCCTTTGCATGCCCTCTTTATCTCTCTCTTAATCTCTCCATCAACCACACGTTACAGCTTTGATGCTGAGGAAACAACAGCCATGCATCTTCCCATCTCCCTCTGCAAAACAGATGCGCCTCCTCTCCTCCCCATGTCACGCCCTCTCCTTTTCTTCTTTGCTCGATCAGAACAGCAGCAGCAGCTCCTCTCTTCCCCTTCCTCCACCATGGACGCCCCCTCCTCTTCCCTCTAATCCCTATCCCCCCTCTCCATCCAAATGCAGTGCCCTCGCTGCGATGAATTCGTGTTGCCGCTGCACGTCTATCCTCATCGCTAGAATCCAGTGTATCATGCCATGGTAAGAAGTTTCTCCTACTCTGTTCTTCATCATGAAACTGATCTCCAGCACTTCCTCTCTGTTGTGATGATGCCCAGCACCCCAACGGTACATGGAGGCCATCTTTGGTGTGCCTTGCCGTCTCCCCGAATCCGCAGCAACACCGGGACAATTGTCTTCACCACCGCCACTTCTGTACAGCACATGGTGAGGTCGACCATCCCTGTTACCTCTCTGATCTTGCTGCTCAAGAACCTCTCATGTATCTCCTTGATCTCTCATGTGGTCGTGATCATCACTGAAATGGAAATTGGCGCTGCTCCGTTGATTGCAGACCCTGTCGTCACCCCCGTCGTCGATTACCGCTGCCGCTAAATTCATCCCCAGCTGTGCCAAATCACAATGTGAGGACCTCCATCATGATCTCCATCTTGTTTACGTCTATTTTGTTGTAGAACACGTTCTATAATCTACGCATGGTTGAATTACGCAAAGTTTCCTCACAGTCATGTCCCTGTCCCTTGCAGGACAGCAGCATTGCTGCTTTTGGCATTCATGGTCCCAGTGATCTAGCGCATCTATCATCGAGCTAATTGATCATGATGTAGTTCCTGCAGTTGCACATGTCTCTACAAAACGGTTTTGCCGAACAATCCAAGAGCAAAGAGATATCGTCAGTTTTGTGCTTGCTGTCCCTGCTGCCTCACAGCTGCGCCGCTGCTGTTGCCAAGCGCGTTCCCAGCAATCCACACCTCCGTTTTGCAATTACTTTGATATACGTGTGTATTATATACCTGCACACACCTCAGAGAAATCTTGTGTCCATAGGATCCAAGATCAAAGAGATATCGCCCATTTTTGTGATCGTTATTCCTGCTGTCTTGACAGCTTGCATCTCTAAATGGCATCGACGTTCCCCACAAATCTGATGCCCAAATCACCAAGCCCTTAAATCTACACATTCACAATATCCTTGCACATGATTCCACAAGTCGGTTTGTCTATGCAATCCACGATGGCTGAGGTATCGAGGCCATAGTAACTGCTATCCCTGCTGTCCAAACAGCAGCTACCCTGTTTTTCCAATCGCGTTTCCCAGCTAAGCAATGATCAAAATATCATGTCCATTTGCCACAACATGCTCCATACAGTACCTACCTTCCAAGTTAGCCCGTATCCATCATGTTCATTTCATTCCTTGCATTTATCGAACCTTCTAGCTTGTACCTTCGATCTTTCATGTCTTTTAAATCATAGCTTTGTTTAGTTGTTTTTTGTGCTCAACGATCGTAGTTCCAAGCCCTACGTGTTTTAAACCTTTATGTCTTGTTATATATATATATATATATATATATATATTGATTGATGTATTGCTTCTACGTTTGTCTATGATGATTGTGATGATTGTTGCGATCGTTAGAAGAGGCTATACAAGGATGATCCGGAAGGAAAGTTGGACAAGTTTGAGCACTATTTGAGGCAAGTATAGTTTGGGATCTAGTAGCTTAAGTTCATGATCATGTGACCTATTTAATGTTTATGCCATGAAACATAAAACATGACTTTTATCAACATAAGAAATTGTGCACAAATGAACATCCGGGACTTATAGTACAACCATGAGTGCTACATGGCACGGCTTTAGTCAAGTATGAGGATCCTTTCTAGCTTGTTAGTAGTTACCGAAAGGCGTTAGGGTTAAACAGGCCGTGGATCCCGGGGAAGGTTGTATCACACGGAACTGCCCGCGGTCGTGGATCCCGGGAGGGTTGTATCGCCTGGTGATGGATGGACCTAGCGACCACTAACTTGTTAGACGGACCTTTGAAAGGCTTCATAGTGAACCCCGCCGACCTTCCTTGGAAGAGGGTTAAGAGACTAGCTACCTCGGGCGAAAGGGTAAATCACGGCTCATGGTGAAAGAGTACACCTCTGCATAGAGTTTATCAAACTAGTATACTAGCCTTGCTCAAGGACACGAGCGGCCTTGGACCTTTGCACTAAGATGATGACTAGTGTTGTTAACTTGTTTTACGGTTTATTGTTTTATGATTTACATTATTTATGTTACATTGATCATGATCTATGGGTAGTTCTTACCTAGCTATTCTTCTTTGAGTTCGACATGGACTCACTCTTGCTATTTCCCCCCCCCCTCTATTAGCAAAAGCTCCATAGAAGATGGATGAAGATGCTTTGAGGATACTATTTGGAGTGCGTGGCATACGGAGCCCCTAGTCAACTGTCCCTGATAAGAATGGAGCCCGAGAAATTTAGCAACCGTTCTGCGTTACTCTGATAAGTTGTAAGTGTTAATTTAGTTATGTTTATGATATAAAGCATTGTTTCTAATATTTATTTGTCCTGTGTTGTATGTGTGGGCGTCCTGGGCACACATATGACGAGTCTAGTCTTCTTTAGAAAATCGGGTGTGTAAATGGTATCGAGCAATGTTGGGATCATGAGGGACGTATGCCTAGATAGAAATGGATGTCTTTTTAAAAGCTATTTTTGCTAAAAACAAAGTCTAGTCTTTCCCCCATTGCTTTATTTTTAGTAGAAAAGAAAATCGTTTTCACCGCAACCCCTCGTTCCAACGAGGCGAAGATGGAGTGAAGAGATCCTACGACGAGCGTTGCAAATAATGAAGATGTCGTAGATCGAAGATTAAATATCATTCACCCTTGCCCTAAATAATTAGGTTTTCACCCTGAGTGCTTTTACGATAGAACGATTGCTAAGGTTGGGTGTTAGTGTGTTCGACGAGGACCCTTTTCATATTAGTGTGTTTTTCGCTAGGATGCTTGCTTTGCTATTATGAATTTGCCCGGATTTGGTTCTTCATATTGAGTGTAGCTTCAGCGATACATCCATAGGTCTTTTAAATCAAGCATGGTGCTTGGGTTAAAATGACCTTCTTTAATCAAATTTTGACATGTGTTGAAATTTGATTAATGAACCCAGAGGTTGACATCATAGACATTTGAGTCATTTCATGATGGAGATAAATCAAGGCTAGACCTACATTGCATCTTTTTCTTAGCCTTGTTTGAGTATGAAAAGATTGGTGAAGTATTGAATGTCCTCCCTCGGTAAATAAAAGCTTCAAATGAAAATTTTGAAAACCAACTAGCTCAATTGCTCCTTCCTGCATATGATTTGCAATGAGGTAATCATGAGGGATGGCAAGTCTACTCGTGATCAACCACATCCTAACCATGTAGGAAAAGCCGAAAAGCATGGGGTACAACCCCAATCCGATGAGCTTTGAGCTAGCTTGGGGAGGACAATAACAAGGTAATGATAATCCTACACTCACATCTCTTTCCGTTACCTTGCAAAAAAAAACCATAAATAAATGCGTAAATAAAATCTATGATAATCCTGTTCACCTTTCAAAGTCTTCTTTTCCATTGGATGAATCTTGTTATCATTTCATACTTCCTCTTTCTATGTTGGTATGTTTTGGTTTGGAAGTTTTGGTCATACGTATGATCATACTTCCATAGGCTTTCTAAATTGAGCATGGTGCTTAGGTCAAAAAGTCTACCTTAATCAGATTAGACATGGAGTCAAGTCTGATTACTGAACCAGAGCTGCTAGTGTAGAATTTGGTCGGTCATATGGACTAACCCCTGCAGGAATTTATCAACTTCAAGAGGGAAAGTCCTGGAGGTGACAATGGAGATAAAAACTTGTTTGGTGAACCAAAAAAAGAGTTTCATAAATAAGTAAGTAATAAATAAATAAATAAACCTTTCAAACCCCAAGCATGGTTGCCATGTTATTCCAATATCATCACAAGACAAGCTTGGAGGGAGTCTCCTGGCACGCTCAAATTAAGATGCTAATCAAATCATGGCGTGCATAAGCTAGCAACGTTCTTAAACCGAAGGTAAGTCAGAAGCTAGCTTGGGGGAGGACTCCCACAAAGGTAACTCGTATCTCATATTCTATTTAGTTATTTTCTTATCTTATAAGAATGATGAGATATGACAAAAAAAAAGGAGAAGAAAAAGAGAGAGGAGACTTATTCCACTCCATATATATGTCTTTGTAGAAATGTTTAGTTCTACCCCTGTTGAAATGAAGAATAGTTTCTCGGTCTTATGTTTTATCTCGTGCCTAGTTTATAACTTAAATTTCTCTATGATTTGGATTTAGTGGCTAAGTTTTATTTCACCTTGAAAAGCCCGAATCATGTGGGTTGCGTAAAGCTTATCTCGATCTAGGTAGTTGCGAGTTATGATATGGTGACATGGACTTTGCTATGACATTATTCTTAGAGTGACATGATATCTAGAGTTTTCTTTTCAAAAATCAAAATTCAAAAGCTCCTCAATAATATGCATTTCCCACGAGCCATATGACATGATGATATGATCATTCATGAAAAACCTTAGTCATATGCTACTTGTTTTCATGGTGAGCCTATGTCAAATTGTTTGTAACCTATGTTGAGATTCTTTTCATATGCCCAAGATCAAGATTCACTTACACCCAGAAATAAACCGCCGACTCTCACACCGAGAGTTGCGCACAACATGCACCCTTCCATCCACCAAATAAACTCCATCATCTTGTATCATGGCCTCTCATAAAAATTCTGTTACAAAAGGAGAAGTATGGGCTATGCTAAAAAAGAGAAAAAAAAGATGGACAAATGTCCCAAAAAAAGAGACGAGGAAGTCGAGACTCGTCCAAAAAAAAAAAAGAAAAACAAGAAAAGAGAAATAAAGGTAGCCCATACCTCCTTCAAAGATTCCACCAAAAAATAAGAGAGAGTCATGATACCGGAGTACAAAACACAAAAATTCCACACACTTGCACATCTTGATCTAGGCCTATGACTAGTTTCTCCATGTGGTCCGGTCTTTGACTAAGGCAACATGACATGACACAAGTATGCCAATCTTTTACCTACCCAGAGCTCCACAAAAGCCTTATTTAGTTGGTAGGCAGAAAGAAAGGCAATCTAAGCCTTTGGTGAGGAACAAACCACATACACATATTGAGCGATCGAGAGATCATTTGAGGAACTATATTTTGTTACAAAAATATTTCAAAAACCTCTAGATTGACAAATCACACAAAAGAGTGAAAGATAAGTGAGTCCGTCGAACTGTTCTATCTTGCAACCACCCAAGATTCGAGAGACGGCTCAAAAGCCCCACAACGACGAAAGGTAATAAAGGGTGGGAAAAATATACCATTTTATTCAAATTCTAGTAGAAAATTTTTGATATAAGCATGGCACATTTGAAACATAATCGGCATGGAAGCAACTTCGATCAACAACCAAGTACTTATCTTTGCCCGAGGGCGTGCAAAGGTAAGCTTGGGGGAGTTTGTTGACTGGGCCACGAAATCGACATATTTTAACCGTCAACATTCTACCATAAAAGGGGTGAAACTATACCTTACTACACACATATACTTTTATTATTAACATATTTTCACTTGTAGTGTACAAATAATTGTTTTACAGGATTTATATAAATACAAGTGGAAAATACACCAAAAAGGCGCCTTCCCGGGAAGCGTATTTGAACACACATCCAACCCAAGCGAGAAAGGCCCACCTCAATGCAAAAGCGGGCCGGCAACCGGCGCCCAACCTCTTCTCCTAACGCATGGACCCCGCTTAGGACCCAACTTCGAGGTGAGCCGGGCTGGCGGCGGCGCCAAGCCCAAGGCCGACGTGGGCGGGCCCGGTCGGTGCGAGGCGGTACAATTAATGACGAGGAGGACGGTGCGCGCATGGTCGTTAGCCGGTTCAGTGCACCTAGACGCTGGGGTGAAGGCGGTTTCATGTAACATTTGTATTTTGCCCCCTCCTCTCATCCTATAAGTAGCTCCCCTCTCCTCCTCATTTCCACACACCTCACAAGAGAGCCTCTCTCCCTCTCTCTTCTTCTTCTTCTTCTTCTTCTTCTTCTTCTTCTTCTTCTTCTTAGTAGGTTAGAATGTGGAGCTAGGCAAAGCCACCAAGGAGGGTTTGGCTCCTTGGAAGATGGATTCCCGATATGAATATATTTATGGTATTCTTCCAAAGCCTTGCTCTTATCTTATCACGGTTGTGCATTAGAATTAGAGTATAGTTTCTATTGACATAATCATGACATATGCACTAGTCTATAGTCTCTATGTTGTGGTACCGTCATATAGGACTTTGTGCCTAACAGTTCGTGCAACATATTTGAGTAGAGTTGGGGTTGTGCTGAGGTGGCGGTTCGTAGTTCCTTCGGGTTTGCTCATGTTCTAGTCCGTCCATCCGTAGGGTGGGGTCCATGGGGGACGTGAGTAGTTTCCTTGTATGCGGGCATGGTGCCCGGATGCCGGGGAGCCTTCGAATATGACGGCATGCCACGGTCGTGGGGGTAGGCGGGAGGGTAGTGACAGCCCTGTCCGTCCCTTGTAATCCCCCCACGTGTGTATCGTTGTGTAGGAGTTCGTAAATGCCTTGGTGGGTAGCAGACTACCTGGTGGGGTCTCCCTGTCCATCTCATTCTCAGCTCTGATCCCCTATTTACATATGTTGTATGATTATCAATCGGTTACGTACGACTATGATTAAGAATCTGTATGCTCCACTTAGAAACTTTCTTTATTAGTTCTTCTATCTTCATCCTTGAGATTGGTTTGAGTGTGTGTGTCAAGTTATCAAATTACCTTTTCTTTATACCCCTGTTATAAGCATTGGTTTATTATACAATCATGTTATCTTGTTCATGTCTCTCTTAGATACTTTTACACCATGTCTTGCTTTGGGAAAATATAAATAATGATACCCTGAATATCTCCGGGTGAAATGCTACAATGATAGATCCGTGCGCTTGCGGATAAATATCAACTAAGGCAAGGTCTATCACCGTTGATGTTCCTAGTGTGATCACCGACATGGTGGTCTTGCTTAGGAATGTCAACGGCGCATTTCGTGCCATTATTAGAGATGGGTTCTAAACCTGTTTCTAGTGATTGCGCTTAGAAAATGCAACAATCGCTCCATATGAATCTAAAATCATCAGAATATAAGGTTGCACGTGATAGATGAGATATCCTGAGATTATCGCAAACGTGCAGAGGCTTGAAATTTCTACTTAGAAATTCCTAGTCCGTTTCAATAACGGTTCGGCCAGTGACTGCTTGAGGTAGAAGTGGCTCCCGTAGACATGAGCAGCTTATCTATACCTACTAATAAAGAGAGAAAATTTCAGTACCACCTCTTTTTTTCACCCTTTTTTCTGCCGATGTTTTCTGCCGGTTTGCCCAGCCTGCCTGCCCTCCATCGGGCCATCATACATACACAGGACTGCCTGCCCTCCATCGGACGCGTGTAGAACAAAAAGCCATCGTACACCGAGCTACACGTTTCAAGAGAGTTGGAGACCGATGGGGAAGGACAGTTTGGATCAAACTCGAGTTGGGCACAATAAGAATTCCAATTCCAAATTGACTAAAACAGAACTCTTAACATATATCGTAGCAGTACAAAACGAGTACAAGTCATCAATAAAATCCTCAAAGCAGATCTACCAGTCAATAAATTGAAGCATCGTCAACGGAACAAAATCCTCGAAGCAGATCTACTGGTAAATAAATTGAAGCATCAACGAAATCTGTAGATATAATCGACGACTGAATTCACGTGGCTGCCGGAACGCCTAGGCTTGCCGCTCACAGTCGTCGGGATGCGCCAATACAGGGTGGCTCCACGGAGTCGCCAGTGCGGCCACCAGGGCCACGCGGCCACCCGAGCACCTGAGCTCGCCGCTTGCGACCGCCAGAGGCCCAAAGCGCCACTGCAGGGTGGCTCAACGGAGTCGCGCGCGGCCACCGCTGCACACGAGCTCCGCTGAGCGGCCTGGTGGAGCGAGGTCCCGTGCAATGCGTGCTTCCGCCCGTCGCCACCTGCTTGTCCTGTCCGCTCTCCTATCTCAGCAGCGCGGCGCAAGAAAAAAAAGGATAGAAAGAACAGAAAGTGAAGCTAGGGTTAATGGGACAATACGGCAGCTTGGTTTTGTTCCGGAAGCAGCAACCTCAGCCGTCGGATTGCTATCGATGGTTCAGATCGAGCTGAGAGCTAAGTAGGCCTGTGACATTGCAGGCCCAGGTAGCCGTAGTTAAGTCCACGCGGGCGTTAGCAGGCAAAAAAGGTAACCGATCAAATTTTAATTTTTTTTTGACAAAAATCAAACTGTACTTAATCCTTTCAATCGAATCAAATTAAATGTTTCTCGAGAGAGATCTCGGCCATTCTTCGTACTCATCATTAATAAAGAGATACGAAATTCAAAATGTTGCCGCCACTGTAGCACTGAAGCGAATAAGTTGAACGTTTGATTGATTTTGTTTAATCCCCGTTGCAACGCACGGGCATATTTGCTAATAATATACTAATTTACAAGAGAAGAAAAAAAGATCAACAAATTGGCCAAGAGCTGAACAATTTATAAGAGACTTAGCAGTTTTATCTAGGAATTGAGCTCACTAGGAGAAAAAACTGGGCCACCTTGATTTAGTCTCGGTACAAAAAAAGAAAAGAAAAGAGGAAGATGACGAGTTCGTGCTGATGGATGAAGTGAAGGCGCAGATGGAGAGAGAAAAATTATATGATCAAAGAAATAAACAAAATTATTTTAAAAATATTCTTATTTTTAAAAAAAGAAGTTAATAAAAATAACTAGTTATTATTATTATATTATTAGACCGTGAATGAGCGCGCACACGACCGACAACCTCAAACAGCTTACATGCACACCGCAACACAAGCAAGCAAGCAGCACGTACGCATATATTCCAGCAAGGACATGATACATGCATGCTGCGGCAATATATAATAAATAAAATTAAACGAAGAAGAAGCCAGAAAAACAGAAACAGAAACAGGTAGGATACCAGACCAGAGCATCGTAGCAACCAACAATCTACACGGAAACAAACAACAAATAAATCAAAGAAATATATTTTTAGGAGGTAAACGCCGAAGCCATGGTTCCCGTTCGTCTTGTGGAGCTACCGGCGTCGTACCTTTCTTGATGTCCCCGTCTTGTTACGTCTTGACGACGTCGTCCTGTGGTTCTGGGTCCGGCATATGAAGCTTGTCGGCCAAGGTCTTGGCCCCTTTGAGTGAGATGATGAACCAGACGTAGGAGAGGAACTCCCCGCCTTCCCCTAGGCTCTTGGCATGCAGGTAGCCCTGCACATGCTGGCCGAGTAGCAGAGCATGCCCACCCACAAGCGGTGCATGAGTTCCCAGCGGGTCTCATCGTCGACGATGCCCTCATCCTTCCTGCCGCACGCCGCCCTCCCTCCTCTCCGCGCGCCGCCAGGACTCCCTCCCTCCCCGCCGCGCATCGTGTGCCGCCACGGGGATGGAGCGGCTCTGCTCCCTCCCTCGATCCCTCCCCGTCGCGTGCCGCACGGCGCCAGGGCTCCCTCCCTCCCCGCCGCGCGCCGTGTGCCGCTGGGCACCAAATCTCATCCATGGCGGCGCCACCCTAACCCACCTCCACCTTGTAGCACGCTGGTACCCATCTGCATCGCCTGCGCTGCAAGGATCTATCTCCCCGCGCGGCAAGGATCTATCTCCCCGCGCGCTGCAAGGATCTCCTGCAGGATAGTGGTCTGCGTGTTCCACTTGCACACGGCATGTTTATTGAAATGGCTCAAATGATTTTGTATTTGTTTTCTCATACCCTGTGCTTTTGGCTATAAGCCCCTGCCTCTTCCAAGATTCATTGTTAGTGTTGGGTCAAGTTTGTTTTTAATTCCTGCATTCCTTTCTTCTCTTCGGGAAGAGTGGGAATGACAAGATAGAAGCTGGTGTTTGCAAGCAGCCGGCCAACGAACAGATGAGAATGCAATGTACCCTGACATTTCTTTTAGGATCTTATTTGATCTCTGTTGCTTTCATTGGAACAACTACCGTGTGGGAATTCTGAAGGTAACCTACTGAACTAAGCCAATGCAGTTCATTATGAGGTGTATATGCAAGCAACAGTTTTGTCTGATGTCACTGAACCACTGCATGTTTTCAATACAATTCAGTCAATTATATGTTTGTCCATCAGTTCTTATTTTCTCAGGGCAGGACCTAGTAAAACCCATCCTCTCTTCATTTTTTTAGTAGTAGTAGAGATAAGGTAATGATCCCTTTGTTATTTTACAATTTTTGCTTGCTCCCATTGAATCAAACAGACACTGCTGCGTTAGTTGACGACGATGGAGTGAAAAGGTATGTTGGATATTCATATACGTTCCATGTGCTCAAGCAACCGTATTCCAATAGGAAGGATGTCTTCCTGAAGGTAGACGTGGACGAACTGAAGGTGAGCACGGTGTCCCGACCGCGACTCAGCAGTTCCGTCCCCCTTCCATTTCAGTGTACCAATGTTGTTTCCCTTGTTCCACAGGGAAGTTACCAAGGAGTACAAAATCCAGGCGATGCTGACCTTCCTCTTCGTCAAGAACGGTGAGACGGTGGAGACCATTGTCTGGAAAGGACGAGAAAGCTGAGCTTAGAAGATTCAAGGATGGAAATATTGCTGAAAGCACAGGTAACTGATACATTTTATTTTAACTTCATTATCTGCATAGTGTGTTACTCGATCGGATGTTGTTATATTTTATTCTTAATGAATCATACTTGCTTAACTGCAGTTTGGGAATGCCAACCTTGGGAGAAGCACACAAATTATTAAAAAGGATTGCTGGTTATGTGCTTATGAAACGTTTGTCACAATTATCAAGTTCCATTCTTTTTGATTGTTGTAAAACCATTAGTTATAGTAATTATAGCTTTGTTGCATATTTGTTTCAATTACTAGTGTGCACCAAATGGGCAGCTAGTCTTGTAAGCTGAAGTATGGAGACATGGTTGTATTATGATATTATAACTCTAAATGTATGGATTATGGATTTGTGGTTATAGATTGGTTGAGATGAGTACTTAATTATGTGTTCATGTGTGAATTTGAATTTAAAAATATTTTGAAATTAAATTTAGATATAAAATTATATTTGAATTCAAATATAAATCCTGTATAAAAGATTTGAAATGATGATGTATTCTTTCCTAGAGTTCTAATTCCTAAGGAAACTAGCTTTCCGGTAGGATTGAGTGTTGGTACTGACGAAGTTTCCCTAGGGGATACAACCCCTAGGGAAAGAACCGCTTTCGCCGGAACCTAGGGAATGCCAGTCTTTCCCGTCGAATTCCTCCCTAGGGTCTTTCCTACCAAATACCCTAGGGAAACTGTTTCCCTACCGTTTTTCAGCCTTTCCCTAGGATTATTAACCCTAGGGAAACTTGTGGATTCTAGTAGTGAATCGACAAGGAAACAAACAACAAATAAATCAAAGAAATATATTTTTAGGAGGTAAACGCCGAAGCCATGGTTCCCGTTCGTCTTGTGGAGCTACCGGCGTCATACCTTTCTTGATGTCCCCGTCTTGTTACGTCTTGACGACGTCGTCCTGTGGTTCTGGGTCCGGCATCTGAAGCTTGTCTGCCAAGGTCTTGGCCCCCTTGAGTGAGATGATGAACCAGACGTAGGAGAGGAACTCCCCGCCTTCCCCTAGGCTCTTGGCATGCAGGTAGCCCTGCACATGCTGGCCGAGTAGCAGAGCATGCCCACCCACACGCTGTACATCAAATTCCAGCGGGTCTCATCGTCGACGATGCCCAGCAGCTCCCTTGCGAGCTCGCAAGCGTCGTGGATGACGGTTTATACCTCTTCATCTTTGAGGCTGCCTGCTTGTTGCTTGATCTTGTCTAGGATCGCGTCATCCAACGGTTGCTTCTCTCTGAGCTTGGGCCTCAAACCCTTGATGGCTTCTCTGACGATGTGCTCCATGTTTGCCATGGCTTCGGTGAAGAGATGCTGCCTGCTGCCGGCCATCAGCATCTCCGGTCGAAGATACAGGAGGTAGGCCATGTAATTGGATATCGCCTCCGTGCAGACCTCACAAGCCACCTTTTCATCAGGCGGCACCCAGAAGCGGAAGCAGAGGTCGGTGGCGATGTGCCAGATGAGGACTCGCTTCGAATGGCTTCTTACGCAGGCTGTCCCGGATGTTGGTGTTGGTTCTGCAATCTTCACTCAGCTTCTGATCCTTGAGAATCCAGTTGCGCTTGCTTAAGCTTCTGTAACTGGCAAGGTCGACGTCGAAGTTCTTGTGTTTGTCTGTCTTCGTCTTTGCCTTTCAGCTCTTTTGTGATGAAGTCCCCGACAGGGACGTACAGGCAATCTGTGTGCTTGACAGAATAACCTCCCTTGTAACACCTGAGCAGCAGCCAGGATATGATCGGCCTCCTGACGCCCAGAGAACCGAGTCCAAGAGGTTATGCCCCGGCAGGTTCTCGCACGAAGACGCTCCAAGCAGTTTCGCTCCGAACGACGGCGACGACAGCAGCAAGTAGATCACCTCACTGACGAACATCCCGAAGACATCCAGCGCCGCGGTGAAGCACAGCAGAGCGTACGTCGTGTTGACGTCGGCTCTGCTGTACCTGCTGTACCCTTACCCATGCTTCTTGTAGCTCACCGCGAAGAACAAGAGCATGGCGGCGGCCACGTACAGGGACGGCACCAGCAGCGCGTGGCAGGCCAGGTACGCCGGCGTGAACAACGCTTGCGGCAGTCCGGGCTTCATGATCATGTCAACTTTTCATGGTGCTCACGCTGCCAGGGCTTGAGAGGCTCGAGGCTGCGCGTGCAGCGACATGCCCGAGAGCAGCACCTGCACCTTGTCTCCCTGCGACAGCATCGGCGCGGTGCCACGGGGCTTCAGCTCTTTCCAGCACTTATACCTGTCTCCCTGCTCGGTGAAGCACCACTCCCACCACCCGACGCTTGGGCGGTGCTTCGTCTTCGTCTTTGTCTTTGTAGTCGTCCTCGCCCCTTTCGCCAGCGACGACTTGGCCACCAGCCGGCAGACGCTGGCTCTACCTAGCTCCTGAGAACCCACGGCTTCCTGCAGGAGCTGACGACGGCGGCCACGAGCAGAAGGGCCGCCGACACCAGCAGCCTCCTGCCGTCGCTGCTGTCGCTGAAGTAAGCGCAACGACGTGGAGAAAGCGTACACGGTGACCGTGACCAGGACCGCGGCGTGCCAGACCCAGAGCGCCGTGTCCTCCATGTTGTTGGCGGTGAGCTCCTCCCGCCCGCCCAGGTGGACGAGGAGGAGAGGTGCCCGCAGGGCCTCTAGCGGCAGGGACCTCCATTGTTGGGCCCTGCTGTAGTCGTCGTCGAACCTGCTGAACCACCTGCCGACGGCCTGGCGATACAGGAGGGTGGCGAGCGCGTAGATAGCCAGGACGTCGGCGCAGATGCACGGCAGCCGGATGCATGCTCTGATCCAGCGCTGGACGGTGTAGTGTGTGTGTGTGTCACTATGTACCACTGAAACGAAGTTGGACCTCCTTATTAGTAGTGTTTATAATGGATACATGTTCCCTTGCACGCCGGCCTTCTAATGAACAGCGGAACAAACATTCAAGTATCCATTCGTGTGTTGAGAGGCTTTAACTGAACTATTTTGATGGCGGTTCCCTCGCCCTCGGTTCTCTCCTCCGCGCTCTCCCCTCCGCGGGGGCCTACGCCGCCGCAGTTCAACTCCTCGCCGGCGAGCGATCCTTCGTGCTCCCGCAGGTGCGCCTCTAGCCAGGTCCCTGCCATCTCTCGGCTTTCCCTCTCTCGGAGTAGGGTTGGGACGAGTTTAGAGAATGGGGTCGTTGCAGGGAAGGCGGCGCATGCCGAGGTTGTTTTGCTCGGAGTTGCTGATGATTCCGGGGGGATCCACGATGATGCATCTGATAGGGTGTTTATCCCCACGATTGAGGTGACTTCGGCGGATAGGGGTGGATCTCGTCAGAATCTAGGGTTAGATTTTGATGACTCCAATCTGAAGAATGACTCTGTCCTGAAACAGGGTGTTCTGTCAGAGATTGATTACTCGAGCTCTGCTATTGAGACTGGTTTAAGACCAAACAAGGCTCGTAATCCTTGTGGAGAGGCTTGTAATCCTCGAAGGTCATCACCAGGCTCAAGATATCAGCAATCTCATAAGAACAATGACAATTCCCAAATTCATAAGAGATTCTATAGAAAGCCAAATTTAAGTCCACCATTTGATGTGGATTCAAGGAAATGGAAATCAGTGTCGAGCTAATGAATCCCCTTTTGATGAGATAGATCGAGAGAATTTGAAGCTCAAAGATACTCCAATAAAACTGTGCTGGCCTCAGTTTGGAAAACCAGTAGTTGGAATAGTGGAGGGAAAGGACGAAATTCCAGATTTGAGCACAGCTAGACAAGGGCAAAATCGGAAAGAATATTGGTTCAGGAGACCCCCACTGGTACAGATTGTGAAAGGAATATTGGGAGCATATCCTGTACAAGGGCCACACGGCAAGATCTTGGATGGGGGTGAGCCAAAGGTGACAAAATCAAGTGTTTCTGATTACCACCCACCGAAGGAAATCCATCACCGCAGCCCTAGCCCAGGCCAATCCAGCCAGATCCCCAATTCATAGAACATAGCCAAATTTGTCAGCCATCTGTGGAGGGGTCAAGAACCCAGATCGTTCGCCTCTGTGGTTCGATTGGATCTCACTCCCACCATCGAGGTGCCGATGCAGGGGCGGGGCAATAACTACGGAGGGAATGGCGGAGGGAGGTTATGGTGGTGGAGGGGGAGGTGGATATGGTGGCGGCGGTGGTGGTGGGTATGGAGGCGGTGGTGGTAGAGGATATGGCAAACAAGGATACCGTGGTGGTGGTGGACGGCAAGACCAAGGGAATAGTTGGTATGGAAAGAAGCCAAATGAGTGGCGGAGGAAATCGAGGCTGAAGGGTCACAGCGGAATCAAGATAAAGTGAGTCAAGAGATTTTGAAGTCTGGAGAAGAACAAGGCCACAAGGAGACTGAAGGCGACAAGGTCTTGGACAAGTGGGAAGGAAAAACTGTTAAGGATCTTGAACAAGAGACTGGGAAGGCGGGAGGGGAACAAGTTGTTGATAACCCTACTTCTCAAGTTGCGGGAGGTAATGCCCAAAAGCCTATTCTACTTTATTCTTCTCTTTTGGTCTTTGGTACGGGGAAGGTCCCTTGTGAACATTGTGGCTTGTTCAATCATGAGTCAAAAAACTGTCGTAGGAAACATGGAAACTTTGGTGCTGCTAAGCGAGTTCCTTGTGAATACTGTGGTCTGTACAATCATGAGTCCAAAGATTGTCGTAGAAAGCATGGCAAGAACAAAATTAGTGAGGGTGATAAGCAAATGCTCTGTGAGAATTGTGGCTTGGTAGGTCATATGATCACGATTTGTTTGAAGAAAGCACATGAGATATGTGGAGCTACTAATCACACAACTTTTGACTTGCAAAAATGTCCGCCATGGAATGTGGGTCCAGAGCTTTGTGCGGTACAAGTGGAAAATCGAGTTTCATGTACATTGAGGAGTGTATTGATCCAAGGGTAGCCATGGAGAAAGCGAGTACTGTTGTCTTAACTATCTCAAATGGTGATGCCACTGCTAGACAGATAGAAATGGAATTCATGGATCTGATTGGAGCTGAAAACTAGAAGTGGAGGGCTAGGTACATTGATGATAACAAATTCTTGCTCGAGATTTCCCACTGTCAAGCTAGCAAATGAATGGTGCAGACTGAAGAAACTAATCATGAAAAATGGTGCTCGTGTGCGAGATTGATCCTTGGTCTCCTTCTATGGGTGAAGATGATATTCTGGAAGAGGCCTGGTTCAGAGTCAGTGGTATTCCTGCTGATCAGAGAGCAATTGTTACATTGGCCAAAGTTGGTGGTTTAGTTGGTAAAACAATGGAGGTGGATGAAGGATCTAGATTTAGGTATGATTATGTTAGACTGAGGATAGCTTGCAGGAAAGTTGCCAGAGTCCCAAGATCTGCTGAATGTTTCCTTGGGAAGCACAGGAAAGTGTTTGGGTTTGAAAGGGAAGTGCCAGTTGATCAGGGACCCAGGGGTTCTCAAGAGTGGCATTCTAATTGGTGACAAAAATCAGAATTCATCTGTGAAACTCCCAACAATTGATCCTGGAGCCAAAGAAGGTCAATCGATCCCAAAGACATGGCTAAGGACCGGGTAATTTCAAGTGGTAAAGGCAATCAATCTCTGCAAGCCTGGTCAGCACCTCCAAAGATTGACTTCAAAAGAAAGAGTCAAACAAAGTCTGCTTAGTGATGCTCGAAAGCTTATAAGAGAGAGGTAGACACAGAATTTGGAGAGAAGGTGTATATTCCAGAAACTTTAGAAGATTCTGATTCTGAGGAGGAGTCCTTTGATACCAGATTGAGGAAGGTAACAGGAGAACCAAGCAAGCACAAAGATGATGAAGAAGCAGAATCCTCTGAGCAAGCAATGTTTATGCTTGGGGAAGAATATCAAAAGGATCTTAAAACTGCTCTGGAACTGTCTCTGCTAGTATCTTCTACTGATAAGTCAAAAGAAGCCGAAATCGCTTGAATCCCCTAAAATCTTCTTATCGGATGATAATATCATTAGTACTCAAGACAGCCGGATACTATTCGGAAACCCAAGAGAAGGCAGAAGATAAGAATGACAGAATTGATAGTCAAGCTGGTGAAAAATCTGATGGTCCAACTGTTGAAGAAAAGAAACAGGAAGAAGCCAGGATCATACAACAGTGTCTGACAGGATGGATCGGAATATAAGAAGGAGTGAACGCCTTAAGGAGGTCTCCAAGAACCATACTATGGAAAATGCAACTAAAGCTGCCAAGAAAAGAGGCCCGAAAGGTACTTCAACTAACACAAATTCTTTTTCGCTCTCTGAATAATGATAGCATCTGTTCTCTTTCTATGGATATGGGTATTTTGTTAGATGATAGTGATTTTGGTACTTTTGATTTATTGAAAGATCTTGAACAAGCTAGAAATGACATGTACTTGAAAAATAGTGATAATAACAAATCTGTGAATATAGTGGAAGATGTTGCCGATGATTCTAATTCTACATCCAATGCTGATGAAATGCTGCAGTTAGAATGGTACAGGGATGAGGAAAAATTCTGATATTGATGATTTTATTCTTGTTGAGTCTAGAAAGAAGAAAAAAGGGAGAAGAAAAAGAAAGTTTCTTTCTCCCCAAGCCCTATAGTCAAAAGACATGTACAGGAAGCTCTTGGCATGCACAAAAAAAAAGAGGGAAGGCCTTGTAAAGCCTCATGCAATACCACTTCAAAATCCAAGAATTAAATGATAGGTTCATGTGGTTTAATCTGAACTGTAGAGGTCTTAGAAAAAAGGTTGTGCCACTTTTCTTAAAGACATCATCTCTCAATATGAATTTCATTTTGTGGGTCTACAAGAAACCATGATCCGAATTGTGATGATAAGATCTTGAAGAGATTTGATCCTAGAAAGGATTATTTGTGGCTAAACACTCCATCCGTGAGGTAAATGCGGTGGAATATTGGTGGGGGTCGAAATAGACCTATATGATGTTGGCTCTTTTCAAGAAGGGGAATATATTCTTCAACTCAATTTATGGGATAAGATCAATAAAATGAAGTGGAATTTAATTGTAGTATATGGTTCTGCCCATGATGAGTTTAAAATGGATTTCTTAACCGAATTGGCCTCCTTTTGCTCCAAAAGTAGTGAACCCTACCTGGTGGGTGGAGATTTCAATATTATTAGATACTCTTTTGAGAGGAATAAGCCGGAGACACTTAAGAGAGTTTCGGAATTTTTAATTCCTTGATTGACTTTTATGACCTCGAGAGAATTAGTCATGTCTGGGGGTTTATTTACATGGTCAAACAATCAAGAAGATCCAATACTTGAGAAGCTGGACAGAATCTTAGCATCTAGCTCTTGGGAGAGTTTATTCCCCAATACCATTGTAAAGAAACTCCCAAGGGATGTTTCCGACCACAATCCTTTAATCCTATCTACAGGCCATTGTAAGCCTTAAAAAAAAATTGAGTTCAGATTTGAAAATAGCTGGTTATCCAATCCCGAGTTCTTTCAAAATGTACAAAAATCTAGGAAAAACCATGTAGAGCTATTTACGCATTAGATAAGATTCAGCGAAATTGAAAATGTTCAAATAGTACTTCAAAGGTTGGGGCTTTAGCCTACAAGGAGAATTTAAAAAGAAAAGAGCAAATATTAGTGATGAGTTGGCTGTTCTTGAAACACTAGAGGAGGGTATAGGTCCGGATGCTGACCAATATATACAAAAAATGGATTTATTAAGACAATTTCAACAATCTCTTGAGGAAGAAGAAACATACTGGTATACAAGATCTCATGAGCAATGGTTGCTCAAAGGTGACTACAATACCAGTTATTTTCATAGAATGGCCTCGGGAAGACAGAGAAAGAATCTAGTAATATCCTTTGAAGAGGATGGGGTAGTGATTGAAGGAAATGAAAATCTCTTGAAACATGCCACTAGCTATTACTCAAAAGCTATTTGGCCCCGATGAAGATCATAGTGTTCAAATTGACCCTACTTGTTTGGGAAAATGCCCCATGTGTATCTCAAATAGAAAATGAGGAATTATGCAAACCATTTTCTTAAACTGAAATAAAGAAGGCTTTGTTTCAAATGGAATGCAACAAAGCATTTGGACCGGACAAAATCCCAATAGAATTTTATCGAAATGTTGGGATATTGTCAAGCATGACATTATCCAATTTTTTGATGACTTTCATAAAGGGAATGTAAAAATTAGCAGGCTGAATTATGGTATTATAACACTTCTGCCCCAAGTCAATGATGCCTCAAAGATTCAACAATACAGACCTATATGTCTGTTAAATAGTCTATACAAACTCCTTACTAAGACTCTCACTCTTAGAGTGGACAAAATTGCCGAGAAACCGATACATTCAAATCAAACTACCTTTATGAAAGGTAGGAACATCACTAGTGGAGTCATGGCCTTACATGAGATAATTCATGAAACAAAAAGGAGGAAGCAATTAGGAATCATACTTTGAAACTTGATTTCGAGAAAGCATATGACAAAGTCAAATGGAAATTTCTTTTTGACCGCCTTTTACGCTAGAGGATTTTGTAACAAATGGTGTAAATGGATGGAGGAAGTAGTATCTGGAGGCACATGTAAGTGTCAAGCTAAACAACATTATTGGTCCTTACATAAAGAGTTACAAAGGAGTTAGACAGGGGGGATCCCCTGTCCCCTATACTATTCAACTTTGTAGCCGATGGACTAACAAGAATGATTGTTAAAGCTCGATGAATCAAAGAGTTTTTGGTCTTATTGATCACATTATTGACAAAGGAGTAGTGGTGCTCCAATATGCTTTGATGACACTATATTGTGTCCGCGAAACATGATTTAGAAGGTGCAAGAAATTTAAAACTCCTGCTATATCTCTATGAGCTTATGGTCTGGCCTGAAAATCAACTTTCTGAAAAAGTGAAAGAATAACAATTAATGATGTGGATAACTGGGCTAGTACATATGCTGAGATTTTCATTTGCCAAATTGGCACATTTCCTATCAAATATCTTGGAGTTCCTGTAAGTCCTAGCAGGCTTCACATCATTGATTGGGTACCCCTGCAAGAAAAAAATTAGAAGAAGTTAAGTGCCTGGAAAGGAAATGGTATGTCAATTGCGGGAAGAAAAACTCTCATTGGCTCTAGTCTTACAAACACTCCTATATATCACATGTCTCTATACCTCTTTCCTAAAACTATGGTGGCAAATTTGGATAAAGACAGAAGGAGTTTCTTCTGGCAGGGTGGGGGTACAAAAAGAAAATATCATCTTGTAAAGTGGCCTAAGATATGCAAAGATAAGAAAAAGGGTGGATTAGGTATCAAGGATATTAGAAAGTTAAATGTCAGTTTGCTTTGTAAATGGTTTTGGAAATTGGATACTTTGAAAGTGGTTTATGGCAGGACATTATTAAATATAAGTATCTTCAGAAAGATACCATAACCAATGTGAAACATAAGCAAAATGATTCTGCTATATGGGCTGATCTTTTGAAAATCAGGAAAATTTACCTTCAAGGTAGGGTAATAAAAGTCCAGAATGGCAAATCTACCTTGTTTTGGAAAGATTCTTGGTTATTTGATAAGCCTCTTATGGTAGTTGCAGCTGGTCTGTTTGATATTTGTGAACAAAAAGATATTAGGGTATTTCAGGTTATTGCTGATCCTACCTGCATAACTTTTACTAGATGGTTGGATGAAAATGACAAAAAGCTATGGTTGTCTATCCTAGAAAAGGCTATTGCTGTGAATCTCATTGATAAACCAGACCTGATCTCATGGAAATATGGCAATAAAAAGCGGTTTACTTGTTAAATGTTTATAAAGCTCTAACAGTGAATGATTCTGGTACTTACCACAAGAAAATTTGGAAAGCCAAGATACCTGAAAAGATTAAAATCTTCCTTTGGCTTATTTTAAATAATGTCATTCTGACTAGGGATAACATGAAGAGGAGGAATTGGCCTGGTGACTCTAAATGTAGTTTTTGCAACTGTGAAGAATCTGTCAATCACTTGCTATTTCAATGTAATATGGCCAAATCTGTGTGGGCTACCTTTGCTACTTGTCCAGGTGCAAAAAATATCCCAAAAAACATACAGCAGGCTTGGAAGTGGTGTGAAACGTGGATCCAGCAAGGGGCAAAATTCCATTCCTTAGGGATTGCCGCCATCTGCTGGGCCATATGGAAATCCAGGAACAAAATCTGTTTTGAAAAAGACAGGAAAATTACACCACTGACCATTGTCTATCATGCATGTGCCTTAATGAAGTACTGGGCGGGTCTATTTGCAGGTATTGACAAAGAAGTCCTGGAGGAGGCAGTCAACAAGATGATGAAAACTGCAGTCGAGCTGATCGCCAGAAAGAAGAAGAAGGAGCAACAACAGCTTAAAGATTGATGGAAGCTAAGGAGTGCAATGCTGGAAGTGGCGTCCTGTTCTCCTGGAGTGTTTTGTTTGGTTGAAAAACATAGCTGATGATGATCTCAAGTCCTCTAAGTACGATGGTCTAGGTGGTTTGGTGGTGCCAGGAAACCCCAGTGTTATCTCTTTTGGTTTTCTGTCTGCTGAATGTCTGGGTGGTTTGCGTACTGTTATGTAGTTTCTGTTTGTGTGCCCAGTGGTGGTGCACTGGCTAGACTAATAGCTTTCTGAAGGTCTGTAATCTGTCTAAGCTTCAAACTCTGCATACACTGTATTTCCGTTATCTTTGGTAATGGAAATGGGGAAATCTCCTCGGTTCAAAAAAAAAAAAAAAAAGCATTCAAGTATCCCTAAAAAAGACATTTAAGTATCCCTACTTTACTTTACTTCTATTATCAGTAATGCATACTTTGTCAAAAAACAAAAGAAACAAAGGAAAAGAAGAAAAAGAGAAAGACTTGGCCACGGCCGCTCCATTTTTGGCTACACCAAAAACAATCAACCGTTGCCTTTCCTTTTTTTTTTTTTTTTGCAAAAACTGCTGCCTCTGCTTTTTGCACGTGTACTGCACTGCCATGGGAGATATGCGGTGTCTACTTTTACAGGACCAGCGTCCGTAAGATTTTCCGATTGTGCAACAGAAAAATGAAGCAACAAAATTATATGAAAACTGCACAAATACAGATCGCATATCTCCTGTTTATACAAATTTTATCAACCTGAAATACACAAATTAGGTTTTTGATCCGAGGGCTCTAGTTCATCGCTCCGGCCTATATAAGCAAGACCTACCCCCTGGGTTCAGGGCATCACAAGATTCCAAGTCGTTTGATAAAGTCATCAGAGCCGGAAACCCTAATCTCCTCAGAGCTCCACCATAGTCTAGGGCCTAGCTACCTAGGTTAGATCTAGAGGGTGGCAAGCTTCGCTTGGTTTGCGGATCTCGTCAACAGCGTTAGTTGATATTTATCCGCAAGCGCATGGATCTATCATTGTAACCCTTGCAATCTCTCTGTTGTACCTTTCTATATTTATTTGCTAGTTACAATGGATTCGACATTGCCCTATATACTGTTTATGTTCTTAGTCATAATGTTCATCGTCTACTTTGATATATACTTAGTGTAGTTAGATTGTCTTTATATTCAAACGTAAGATCGTATAGCGCTCACTCTTTGATATCATGGGTGGGTGGTCAACAGCGTGTAAGCGTGGTACTTATACATTGTGTACTTGCGGATGCATCCTATATTCCGGGCCATGTGGTAGATCGTGGATGTGACACTCCTATTGAGGCCTTTGTAGTCCACTCCCCGAATATAAGGAAAGTAAGACTTAGTTACGAAGGAAGTCTTGTTATGTTTTTGATCTTTCTTAGTAATGTCCCTTATGCGTAGATATGAAGCTGTCTTGCAATGATTGCTAGGTGTAATTGCACTAATCATAGTATGCTTTGATTTATAGTTAGAATGACTTAGGAATATTTCTCTGTTCTACCTAAACCATGCTAGTGCTATAGATTGGAGTACTCTGAGTGAGCTTTATCATTTATGACTTATCATTTATCATTCATTATACATTTATCTTGTGACTTATCCCTGTTATGAGAAGATAGATTGGATATGGTTTATCTCTCCATTACACGTGCAAGGTGATTATCATATTCCTTAGCCATCCCTTCCCAGTGGTAAAAATATAAATAACGATACCTGTATTACTCCCGGTAAAATGCTATAATGAATTTTATCTGTGCGCTTGCCGATACTTTATTTCATATATTCATTCCAAGGTGGCATACTCATAAATACCAACGGAGCATTTCTGGCATCGTGCTAGAGATGACGACCTAGTATTAAGTGATGCTAAGAAATGCCAACACCCCATGCGCCTGACGAACATGGCCGGGCCATGTGTTGTGCAGATGCCGAGGGCGAACTGCAGCGTCGGCTCCGGGCGGGCGCGGCGACGAATGGTGGCCACTACTCCCTCCAGTCGCGGATTCCATGGAAGCGGCGAAGGGATTCGGTGGTCGTGGATGTCACGGAGGGGGCGGACGGCACCCTGTAGCATGAAGTGGCGAACGCCTCCGGCGTGGTTTCCGCGAGCGATGGCGGTCTCCACGGCGTCGGTGATGGCATCGACCATCGCATTCATGGAATGTATGGGGTTCATCATCTTCTACCTTAGGAAGCAGCGACGCTGGCGAAGTCTCTGGCCAACTCCCTCTCCTTCCTTTTCTGCCTCTTAGCGTCAGCAGTGGAAAAGCAAGCGTGCGTGATAACATATTGAATGAAAATGTATCGATGGATGAAATGCCTGTGTGTATTTTCTGATGAACAGTGTTTGTACATATATACAAGCCCAAGGAGCGGGTGCCTATCTATCCTGTCTACAGTAACTGTCATTAGCAGTTGCTAAATGACGAGATTAACAATTTGATCACAAAATAATTAATCTTAACACCAACAGCAGGTTCCGACTGGTTTCACTGAAGCGGTCGGCGCTCCGGGTAGTGCGTGGCTCCTTGGATTATTGGATTATTATTATTATTAGACCACGGATGAACGCGCACAAGCTTACATGCACACCGCAACACAAGCAAGCAAGCAACACGCATGTACTCCAGCAAGGACATGATACATGCGTGCTGCGGTAATATATAATAAATAAAAGTCAACGAAGAAGAAGCAAACAAACAAAAACAGAAAAAAGGTAGGACACCAGACCAGGGCATCATAGCAACCAACAATATTAGTCGACAAGGAAACACACAACAAATAAATCAACCAATAAGCCGTTTCCATGCCTTCGTCATTTCATCTTCTGGATCTGGAGGTGCGGGCGTCGTACCTTTCTTGTCCCCTGGTTCTGGTTCTGGGTCCGGCATCTGAAGCTTGTCTGCCAAGGTCTTGGCCCCCTTGAGTGAGATGATGAACCAGACGTAGGAGAGGAACTCCCCGCCTTCCCCAGGCTCTTGGCGTGCAGGTAGCCCCTGCACATGCTGGCGGAGTAGCAGAGTATGCCTGCCCACACGCTGAACATCAAACTCCAGCGGGTCTCGTCCTCCATGCGCAGCAGCTCCTCTGCGAGCTTGCAAGCGTCGTCGATGATGACAGTGTATGCCTCTTTCGTTTGGAGCATGGCTGCCTGTGTACTGATCTTGTCCATCAGGTTGTCGTCAAAGAGTGGTTTCCGCTTCTCGACTTCCGTCATGTCTTTGGTGGCTTCGGTGAGGATGTGCTTCATGTGCTTTTCGGCTTCAGTCAATAGATGCTGCCTGCTGCCCGTCATCAGCATGTCAGGACGGAAGTTCAGCAGGTAGGCCATGTAGTTGGATATTGCCTCCGTGCACACTTCACGAAGTACCTCACCATGTGGAGGCCTACACTTGAAGTGCATCGGAGGCTTGAGGCGGAAGCACAGGTCGGTGGCGAAGTGCCAGATGAGGACGCTTGCGTCGAATGGCATCTCACGTAGGCTTTTCCACATCATGGTGCCGTGGGTCGCGTGTAGTATCTTCTTTTGCTGCTCAGTCCAGAAGTCCGTGTTGGAGAAGCTTCTGTAGCTGGAGAAGTCGGCGTTCTTCACACTCGCCGTAACACGCACCAGTTCTGTGGTGATGAACTCCGAGACACTGCGGTAGAGACTCTGATCTTTGCCTTCCTTGTAATAACCAAAGCGCCTGCCATAATTCTGCAGCAACCCGGTCACCGGCCGTTTCATTGTCCGGAGAACCGAATCGACGAGATTAAACCCTGCAATGTTCTCGCACAATGCTGGAAGTTTTGTTCTGGACATGAGCCTGTACATCAGCTCACTGATCAGCAGCCCAAAGACATCCAGCACGGCGGTGAAGCACAGGAGGACATACGTCGTCTTCACGTCGGTTGCGCCGTACCCATGCTTGCGGCTCGCCGCGAAGAGCATGATGGCGGCGATGTACAGGGACGGGACCAGCATCACATGGCAAGCCAAGTATGCGGGCGTGAAGATCACATTTGCTCTCGTGTAGATGAGCCCAAATGCTTGCCGCACCAAGCGTTTAATCATCGTGTTGTCTTTCGGATCCAGCACTGCCAGAATTTGCTGCCCCGCCTTTTGTCGTGCCTTCAGGGTCTTCTCGGCAGC
Source organism: Hyparrhenia diplandra (assembly GCA_015847255.1). Taxonomy (NCBI): domain Eukaryota; kingdom Viridiplantae; phylum Streptophyta; class Magnoliopsida; order Poales; family Poaceae; genus Hyparrhenia; species Hyparrhenia diplandra. The sequence goes on along the minus strand of JADLZK010007742.1, from coordinate 88,448 downwards.
GAACAGCGACAGGTCGGAGAGAATCATCTGGACTTTGTCTCCTTGCGACAGGATTGGCACATCGCCTTCCGGCAGCTCTTTCCAGCACTTGTACCTGTCACCCAACTCGGTGAAGCACCAGTCCCATCCGCCAGGGCTTTCCCTCTTCCCTCTCATCACGGACGACATGGCCACCAGCCGCTTGATGCTGGCCCTCCGTAGAGCCCACGGCTTCTCGATGAAGCTGATGATGCCGATGACGAAGAGCAGGATCGCCGACAGCAGCAGCTTCCTGTCGCTTGAGTCCGGCCACGACTTGTAGAAGGAGTACACGGCGACCGTGACCTGGGAGACCATAGTCACGGTATGCCGCGTCCACAGCTCGTTGTCTTCGATGGTGTAGGCGGTGATCTCCTCCCGCCCGCCGAGGTAGACGAGGAGGAGAGGCGCCCACAGCACCTCGAGGGAGCTCCCTTTGTTCCCGTAGTCACAGCAGCTGCAGCTGCTGCTGCTGCTGCTGCTCGCCTTGGCGTGGCGATTGAAGAGGGTGGCGAGCGCGTAGATCGCCAGAGCATCGGCGCTCACGTAAGCCGCCCAGATGGAGATTCTGAGCATGCTCTTGATGGTGTAGTTGCGCATGGGGGCTGCCAGCAGGAGGAACCACTGCAGGCCCAGGCTGCCGAGGACGAGGATGCGCAGCTGCCACTCGTCCCACCATTGCAAAGCTCTCAAGATGTCAATCATGTCTACAAGCTGAATTAGTTTGATGTGTCTATGTCTATTTTTGGGAGTGGTCACTCACTACCACCAGTCCACGACTCAACTCTCTCTCTCTCTCTCTCTCTCTCTCTCTCTCTCTCTCTCTCTCTCTCTCTCTGTCTCTGTCTCGTGTTTGTGTGTCAGTGCCCTGATGTTAGACCTATAACGATCACTAGTAGTGTGTTTATAATGCATGTGTGTTGGGTGTTGCCTTGCAAATGGTTTGTGCCTTCTTTCATGGAACACTGGAACAAACATTTTAAGTACCCCTACTTTATTTCTATTAGTAGTATCACACGCTTTGTAAAAACAAAAGGAAAAGGAAAAAGAAGAAAAGAGAAAAGCGCCGTCACACTCTCTTTGCATTCGCTGTCCTTTGCGTGTCATGGTGATATTCTTTTTTTAAAAAAAAGATCCGGTTAGACTAGAGTTTCAACAATAGTGCGCGAGGGGCGCCAACCGATGGGGCAGACCGCCCCACCGGATGTTATATAACCTTCTACTGACTACTCATAAATTTGTTGATCGATCATAAAGCCGCTGAGGGCCTTACTCCCTGCTGACGCCCAGTTTGAGGCGTCATCACGGATTCTAGTAAAGACCACATGTTCAGTCATGGTGATCTTCTAATGTTTGTTTTTAAAAAATACACTAGCATTGTATATCACCCAAAGTAAAAGTATGCATCTAAACCACCCATTTGATTTCTAAGCTTTAATTTCTACTCATGTGAACTTACATCATGATGCATCCAGTGCTTTATTCCTTACGTGGATCCTGTCTCAAAGTTTTAATGCATGTTAGTTTACTATTAGTGCCTCCTCTTTAGTGGACATGATGAAGCACTCCAACGCCACATATGATTTTTATGATCGCATTTTTTTATAGAGGCATTTTAAATAGCAAACTGCCTCTAACCAGGCGTAGGCAACACTTTAGCTTACAAACTGTCTTTGAAAATTTATTTTCACACGTAATTCTTTTAAGCAAACCGCCCTTTTATCTTAAACCAACAGCCCCTAGAAATAGATACATTTTCACGGCAAAGTTGGCTTAAGAGCAACTCAAGAGACATGGAAAAATTACATGCTAAATTATGAGATTTAGACATTATGTAAAATATAAAGCCATCTAAAAATGTAAAGTTTTACAACAACCTAGCTAAATTGGAAAACAAGATAGCATGCAAGACTCGCTAGGGAAATATGGCTAGCGAGAATGGTGGGATTGCTAGCATGGTAAAATAGAAAACAAAATAGATAAGCCGTTGGAATGCTTTTTGAGCACAATAGCTATAAATAGCACACAAATACATTTACCCAGTCTATTGGAGTTGCTCGAAGTGGACTGCCCCTGTCAATGATTTGCTAAGAGAACCGCCTCTGAAAACAACCCCTATAAGGCCTTCATTCCCTAAGCCCTCTATTCTTGAGCTCACTAGAATATAAGGGGGAAATTCCAAAAATTGAATAGTGAAAATTTTCTTTTGGAATCTTTAAAGGACTTGGCTTTAAGAAGTAAAATTATTCCATTCTCAATGTCTTATTGAAGTTTGCTCATAGATTTCTTTCTTAATATAAGCATTTTATCTGGATAGAGGCGTGATCATTAATTCTCTTTCTCAATATCAATTTAGGACGATTTTTTTGCCCAACTTACTTCCGTGGTGTAGCATATCATGATTCACTAATTTTTTTCATGATTTGTTACTTCTTATAGGATTTATACGAGGTAGACTCACTTGAATGGGGATTTTTCTAGATCCATATATGGATTTAACCATGCACGGAGAGGGAGAGAGAGGAACCGACCCTTTTGTCAACAGTAAAAGGATTTGTAACAAATAAGAATTTTGTCAAGGACTTTTACAAATTTACGTTGTGTACATATTCGTATATGAGTGAAATGCACCGTAGGTCTATGGACTTACAATCTGGCTGTATCAAATAGGTCCATGGACTCTCAAAATACACACACACATCTGGCCCCTTAAACTTATCCGGGTTGTGTCAAATAGGTCCATGGACTCTCAAAATGCACATCTAGCCCCTTGAACTTGTTGTTTGGTTCATCACAGGCCCAATCTTGCCTGGTCAGTAAATTCTTGCCAACGTGGGTTGGCCAGCGTGGGTAAACCCGTCGCCCAGGGTCACGCGACCAGGCTTCGACCTCTCCCTGGTGGCGCTCGCTGCCACCGCGCTCTGCTGGCTCCATGTAGAACCGTGGGTGCAAGGAATTGAGAGGAGACCAAGCGAGTTGGACGAATTTGGTTGTGTAGGTGAGTATTTTTATTTGCGGTTCGGTTGACCGTCGATTGGGGCATGAGCGAAAGCGAAGAGGCAGCTGCTCGAGCTCTTCGTCTTGACCGCGTACGCTGCCAGCGCGCAGCTGCTCAGCCTCAGGTTCGTGCTCGATGCCGGCCGCGGAGGCGATGCCGCATGAAAGCGCCCCTCCAGTCCCTTCTCCGCCTTTCGGTCGCCAGCCGCTCGGTCGCACGCCTCTGAGCAGCCGGCGCGCGTGGCCAGCCCTCCTCCGGCCACCCCAGACCGCGCTGCGGGCACTGGCGGGTGCGCCCGGCAACGGGCATGCCGTTGGGCTACTACGACAGCTTGGTCCACTTCATGCGCGCACGCACGGACCTCGCGTTCTGGCTGCCCGCTGTGGCCGTGGCGCTGGACGGCCACGTCGCCGGAATGCTGGAGGACGAGCTGTGGCGCGCCCTGGAGTGGCTCCACGCGCACGTGCTGTGCCGCGTGGGCGGGGCCGCCGGCGAGGGGCTGGTGGCGTGGTGCTCGTCCGGCCCGCGTCCAAGGGCCGCGAGGCGCGGGACGTGGTGGTGATGCTGCCCACGGAGGCACGACCAGGATCTGCCGCGACCCCGAGGTGCTCACAGAGAATGGCTACGATGGTGAATGGCTATGGAGGTGACGACCAATTGAATCGATGATCCCCGATAGCCATCTCCTGGCTCTGCATCGTCCTGACGAAGAACGGAGGACACCCGCGACAGTCGGCGCAGGAGACATGGTGCAGATGACGGACGAGACGGCGGCGGCCATCGTGAAGGGCGGGGGCTTCGACGGCGTGACGGTGGTGGACAAGGAGGTGTCGGAGATGCGCAGGCTCATCGGCGAGGCGCTGGACGCATACCAGGCGGAGTGCGGCGGCGGCGCCAAGGTGAAGGTGCGGCGGCTGCTGGCACTGTCGTCGTTCCCGGACATGCACAGCGACATGTGCATCTGCGCGGAGGACACCATGTTGGCAAGAATTCACTGACCAGGCAAGATTGGGCCTGTGATGAACCAAACAACAAGTTCAAGGGGCCAGATGTGTATTTTTGAGAGTCCATGAACCTATTTGACACAGCCTAAAGTTCAAGGGGCCAGATGTGCATTTTGAGAGTCCATGGACCTATTTCGACACAGCCCATTGACAAGTCTATGGACCTACGGTGCATTTCACTCTTCGTATATTATCATAGTTCAATATATATATTTCCATAACAGATGTTTTTATAGGACGGACGAAGTACTACTCTTGGCCGTCTCTAGCCGTTTGGTTAAAGGGCATGCTTAAGCACTTTTCGCTTTACTATAGCGCAGGACTAGTACATCTGATTGATCTGAATGATCCAATGTTTCTGCAACTAATTAAAAACTCTAATTCCTATCATATTGCTGCTCTGGAATGGCCATAAAAGGCTTGAATGTGACCACAAGTCCAAGAAACTCGATGACGTTCAGGAGAAAGAACACCATTTGATCACCTGTATGTGGATTGATAGTGGAATGAGAAGAAGATTGAAACCAGAGTGCCAAAATCCTAAAGTTCAGATGCAGCAGCAACCATAGTAGTGACTTCTATGGTTGCACTGATTCTCATTGTTCCTAATCTTTGGGCCCAGTTTAGAACAAAGCCTCAGTTAATATCCAAATATAGACTAAAATAAAAAAGAACAAACCAGAATATAGCATATGAATGCATCAAAGTAATAGAACTTAACCTGGAAAGAAGAAAGCCTGCTGGCGTTTCTGTGCCCAAGAAAACCTGCATTTGCAGGTATTAGTAAGTCATGAGTGTACAAAGGTAGAGAGGTTTGGGAGAATCAGCTCACACCCATTTGTGCGGGGGGTGCCTTCATACATGTACAGAGCCATGTAAAGTACAGTGCGTACAATATGCTAGCTGTACAATAATCCTAATAATGATGAGACCAAAATGCCTAAGGTCAGTCTCAATGGGAGTTTCATGGGCGTTTCATGCACATTAAATAGGGTGCCACGTCGCAGAGAAATCCACTTTTTGCATGAAACGATGAGAAGAGAGAAGGGAATCGTTTCATCCCGGTGAAACGTTTGAGCTGCGTTTCCAAAACATTGGAAACCAGATGAAACCCGCATTGAGGCCGTTTGGTCGTTTTCATGGGATTACGTCGTAGCGGCAAGGAGAGAGGAGGCCGCTGCCGGAGATGATGGCATCGTGGGCACCGGGCCGCGGGATGGGTAGCCGCGGCGGCGAACACAGCCGCCATCTCCGTCGTGGGCGGCGAGCGCCACCGCGCGCCACTGCTCCACGATGGCGCCGCCGCTGCGCGCTGTTGCTCCAGTGCGATGGTCCGCCGCGCCGCAAGCAGCTCCACGATGAGCCCCGGTCGCGCTGGCGAAGTGCCCGGTCCGCCCGCTGGCGGCGCGGGCGCTGGTGAGCCGCTCCGCGGACGAGCGCTGGTTCCCGCGCGACGGGCGTGCGCGGGCAAGGCCGCCCGATGCGCGGAGAACTGCCCGCCGGACGCGCTCCTCCCCCGCTGCTTTTGCTTTTGCTCGGCGGCTAGGCGCGAACTCCTCCACCACGACCTGCTCCACGGGCGGCGCGCCGTCGCGAGGTTCAGCCTTGCGCGCTCCTCCACGCCTCCATGCTCGGCCTGCATGCGGGAAGAGGAGCGCGCCCGCTCTCCCTCCATGCTCAGCCTGCATGTGGGGAAGAGGAGGATGCGGGGAGAGAAGATAGGGACAGTGGGACCAACGAATACTAAAATAAGCTATGATAACGTGCTATGAAACTTTGCATTGAGAGAGATCCTTGTTTCATATAAAGTTTCACCGTGTTGGAAACCGGGAGATGAAACTCGCCATTGAGGCTGGCCTAAGCATGTTTGGTAGTGCTTTGGGATTAAGTACTACTATAAATCCAAGATTATTCTAACTGGGACCTAATGAAAAAATAAATATCACACAGAAGTGGTGAGTAACTAAAGTATGTACTACTCACACAATGCCAGCCCCAGCAGGAGCGACTGCCTTGAATAAGGACATTACTGTCATGGACAGTCCATTTGCAGCTCCTCTTTGATCTTGAGGCTGAATAATTGTACGGAGATCAATTAATCGCATACATGACATATACATTCCACAAAATGTTATTGAAATTGATTAACTTATGGGCACATACCACAGCATTGTTTTGAAGGATGAAACTGCTCGTAACGACAGTAACCTGACACAATATATCATGGATAAAATTATTAACATGAGGTTCAAAAATCCTAAGTGGTCTCCAAGTTTATGTGGGTCTGTAAATCCACTACGAGGCAACCACTCCCGATAACAACAGAGTTATTTTCTATCTAGAATATAAGAAAGAAATGTCATAAATGACAGGATTTTTTCTGAACATATCAAGGCAATGGAGAAAAAGAAAATACTCACAGCAAGATTATTTTTTAATATCGATGCAATATTCAGAATGATCGATAGTCCAGTTCCTGACAGATATGTCATATAGGGATAGGCAAAAGAAGAGGTATGCACAGAATCTGCAAGATCGTGCACCACATAAGACAGGCAGCCAAATGAGTTAAAGCTTATCAGCAGAACAACAGTTTTTACTCACAGCTGCAATTCGAGAAAGATTTGATAGGTCCAAGAATTTTATTAATACAAGGATATACAGAGAGTTGATATATAATAAGACTGACACCTGGAAATTCAAGAGGCAGAATACTGTGATTTGTCAGTGTTGATATACAAATAAATAGAAAAAAATCAGGTGTAAATAGCAGTGCGTTGAGAAGAAAAGGACAAGCAGGGGAAGACTTTGAATACTCTGTCTAGCTTGGGGTAAAATTAACGGTTCACGGTCACTATTGATAACGATGGCCAGCTACAATTGTTAAAGTTTATAGTAGCGTAGTGTTAAAATATACTTCTGGGAAAATATGTGTGATGACAGTTATTTCCAAGCACCTTAAGTTGTGATAGAATAATAACCAGTACACACACAATACAACACTAGCAACACTGATAAAAGTACCAAAGCAGTAAGTGTTACCTGTTATTGAAAGCACTTGACCTACATCCTGAGATGATAAGCTAAGGCCACCATACTTCTTGTCACTTTCAGCCCATAAAGAGAACACCTAAACTTGTAGCAGTACTTAGTACTCATAAAAGCCCATATAGTTACTACATTAAGTAGTGCAATAACGTAATCACTACCATAGAACAGGCAATCACTGCCGGTTGCTTTGACACCGACAGTAATAGGTGGACTTTCACTCTAGTTTGTAGCTACAACAAAAAGTGATAGGAAATGTACTATCATTGCCGATTGTAGCCATGGATTAGTAGTGAAAGTTGACATGTATCACTACGGTTTGTGGCTTAAAGAGTCATTGATAATTTTTTATTTAAAAACAACATGATCTTTACACATGAGCCTACCGCAACTAGCTTGGGACAACAGGCTATGTTGTTGTTTCTATAATCTTTACACAAGAGATGAGATAAAAAAATTGAACAAAATAGTAGAGTTCAAAGAGAATTAAGACCATGTAGTGTTGACAATATTTTAATTGCTCAGTAAAATTTGAGATGGATAACAATGTTGAATGGATACAAAGTCAACATCAAAGTTGTAGTACTCAACGAGATGTAAAACTCTGCAGTTAACGACGTTTTCATTTGAGATCTTGGTTTGTCAAATATATAATATAAGATTTGTAAATGTGTCATTAAAAGAACAGCAGTAGCTGTATTGTCACAAGTGTTGTATAACTAAGCTGGTATGTATACTCGAGATAATCTAGCGTAGTGAGTATTTATCGTTGGCTACAATAAGTTGATTTTTATTTTGCTTCTACAAGTTTTTTGAGAGGTAATCCATTGTGTGGTTACAAGTGCTGTTGCATATAGGTTACGAATTGTATATTTTAGTAATCTCCGACTGGATGCTGTTCATACATAAAACTAAAATATTAGGTCTGCCAGAATGTAAAAATATTCAAAAGCACAATTAGTTGCAGAATAATCCAAAATTAACTATCTGTCCGCAGCAAGTAACCATCTGACAATAATATCAGTAGCATGCAGGTTATACATTCAGATATTAACTCGACCTATACAAAACAAGCTATATGATGTATCAAATATGCCTACTAGTTATATTTTTAGATCTCATTAATACATGTTTGGAGAATATATATAATTAGCAGACATCACATTTAATCAAGACCATAAGAAATAAAAAGGTATAAATATACCTCTGTATAAGCCATATCATGAAAGGAGAAGACACAATACATAATTATGGATGACATCAGTGGCCAATTCTTGAGCAAACTCTTTTTGCCATCCAAGCTAGAAATCTCTTCAACCTTCTCTTTGCAGTCAATCGCCTCCAATGCTTCAACTATTTTATTTTCATTTTCGTGAACTTTATGCTTGTGTAGTGTCTCCTAAAAAGATGTCAAGGTACTTTACTATATAATGTGGAAGAATATGTTTGGGAACCTGCCAAGTTTCCATAGTAATCGAACATACCGGCATCCATATGCAGCTTGCAAGAACAACAATAGCAAAGAATGACGTGCACAAGCAGGGTAAGAAATACGGGAACCTGTCAAGTTGTCATCAAATGTGAGTATTACAGATATCAAGTATCTTTAATATTATAGTTCTGATAAAAGAAAGAATACCTTCCGAAGAATGAGTCTGATGAAAAGATGTCTGGAAATTTTTCTGCAGGCTGGCATAAAAGAATTAATTATGTGACGATTTCTAATAAATCATAGCCTCAAATTGTTTCATTCTCTACTGTACCAGTGCAAGGTAGCCTCCAAGAGCAGGTCCAATGATCAGACCTATCCCCCAAGCGGTGCTGACCTACAATTACAAGAAATTGCACTTTATTAGAATATAAACAGCTACAACAAGAGAAGTTCGGTTTCATTCATGTGTATTTATATACAAGTGATAGTCCCAGAGCTTGATGTTCAGGTCGGCAAATTTCAATAGCATAAGCCTGCAAAATTTATCCATAAAAGGCATCAGGTGACTCTATCTAGCATAGAAGCACTAAACAACATGCAAATTTACATACTTTGATTGGCCCAAGCAAGCCATTTAAAGCACCAAGGAGAAACCTTGTAGCTATTGCCATCCAATAACTTGTGCTAAGCCCAAACAAGGTATTGAATATGACCCTGGAGAATCACCATATAAAATGAATGAATTCAAAAAACATATAAAATGAAATACATATTATAAGGTAGGAATGAAAGAATTAATGCTTTAGTCAATTCTGGTGGAAGCAAAAATATTTACTAACACAGACAAAATGCCAACCATGACTACTGGCTTTCTTCCAATACGATCTGCTGCTATTCCCCAAACAGTTGAAGTCAAAAATCTACCAAGCATAAATGAAGCGCCTGAAAATTGTCCAGAAAAAGTTCAAAACATCATAATCGACCATGTCACACATGTGAATCAAACAATTTATGAGTACTAACCCACAAATCCAGCGTAGAAACCAATATCTTCTGTTCTTTTTGCAACATGCAAGTCTCTTATCTGAGAAAGAGATAAAGTAGATTAATATTGACAAATAATAGTTCTATCACTAGATTATTGATATATATAGAACAAAGAAATTATTCTGGTTAAGGATAAAATGATGAAATCATACATAGCATTTTTGAAAGAAAGAAATCATACATACCATGAAATACAAATAAGGGAATAGTGATGACACCGGTAAAGCTGAACACAGGGTAGGAGAAATATAAGTGTTAATAAATGTACAATGAACTTTTAGCAAGAGAGAAAAAAAACATAAGGACTGCTAGAATGATAGTATTCCATAGTCAGCATTCGTCAGCAGTAATTAGAAAATGATTATCCAACGTGACAACAAGTAAAGGTGCTTACAAAGAAAGGGACAGTAAAAATTAGAAAAATGGCCTTTTGTAAAAATCAAGAAACATTACTGGTATGTGTTTCTAAGATATTTTAGAGTGCTTGCGCATGACTTTCTACAACAGTGTTCTCCAGATGCCTCTCAGTACCCTTGACATATATAGTAATAACCTTCCTGGATCTGCTACATCTGAATGTCTAATAACCACCCAATTCCTCTGAACTTTTGACCGGAACATCAAGAGATACAAGAACTTCCCTAGAAGAATAAGGTTGGGAGGACGGAATTCCGATCCATACCAGCAGAAAGGCAGATGACCCAGACATACAAGAACTCCTTGTATGGAATCCCCTCTTGGAGGTCCTTCTTCTGGTCGTAAGCACAGCCCGGGCACCCCGGATGGTACTCCTTCTCCAGCAACGGCGAACTGCTGCTCTCCTCCATTGGCGGCCAGCTCCAAATGTCCTCAACTCTGACGGAGCTTTTTGTACACAGAACAGGAAGAGGAGGACGTGCTGTTACACCCTCTTTTTATATACAGATAGACAAGTACATAGATGTCAAGATCGCCAAGAAGAAGACGGCGATGGCTACTGCAGGAGGAAGCCAAATGATACTACACTGCAATGGTTTGGGTGACCCATGCCGCGCCAAAAGCAAATTGCATCACTCGTTGCGTCATCCCCAGCAGAGAGATATCGAGAGAGATGCAAGGAGCGAACGCAGGCGACACAAATATGGGGATTTGGATCAATGGGCTAACAAATAGCTGATCTATTTGTATGCCGATTTGGTGGTTAGATAGATCTCATTAGCTCATAATTAGCCCATGTTTAATTTATATTAATTATTATAAGGTGGGTTTATTTTTTAGTCTTGGGATCAAAACCACCCCCATAGTGAGAGACTGGTGCAGGCCGGTGAGCTGTGGATTTTGCAAGGATGTCCAGATGCATCTGTAACAACAATTGTCGTTTTTCATCTCAAGTTGTGAGGTGTAGATTTTATTATTAGGCCGTCTCCGATGGTTAGCTATTTGGCTATCTAGATGTGGCGTGGCAAGAAAAAAAAAGGAGGAGAGAATAGTCACTAAATATATCGCAAATAAATTTGACTATTTCACGTGGCGAAGATGTGAGGAGAAAGATGTGGGTCCAATAATATAAAATAGTCATTGTTGTTGCCTCTCACCTCCATCAGCGTCGACACGTAGCAAGACTAGCTATTACCATTACGGATGCCCTTAGGGAATTTTGATGAGTTTTACTAGGACCACACCATGCTAATTGTCCTCGTCCTGGTCAACATAAAGTTAGGTTGACATTACAACTCTTGGTATTAAAATGACATGTCGCCTAGCTACGATACAAATTAAATGGGGAAAGTCAATATTACCCTCTTGGATTATTGTTGTTGTTCTATTTCATCTCTTCTAACTTACAAAACCGTGTATTCTAGTTCTACACTATCTCACGTCCTCTGACACAAGTAGGGCCCACATATTAGAACAGTCATGGCTTTTTGGGTTATATTTTCAAAGTGACCATGCTTCGGTACTGATGCCCCTATGCACGCTGTGTGTGAGACAAGGTAGCGGACTGGAGTGCCATGCAATCCTTCGATCAACAAGTTTGATAGAGCAAGGCGATCCGAGGACTGGCTATTGGATATTGTTGATGGTAGCTCAAAGGAGGCGCATTCGATAGCCATCTTAACCACCGGGCACCTATGGAAGGAGGGGAACTCGGAGGAATCAGTGTCAACAAGAATTAAGGACGAGTTCGTTGATTGGCTATCTGCTAGAGTAAGGTTTTCACAACCCATTAGATTAGTTGTTACCGAACGCGAGTAGTTAGCTTAAGTTTCCTAACTCTCATAGCTCGGGTTGTGTTATGAGAGCGCGTCTCTCACGCATGTAAGATTGAAACTCTTTCCGTCTTATTAATGCAATGCCGATTAACCAGATCTTTCAAAAAAAAAAACATGCTTGAGTTGGATTGAAAGCATCTAAGGGTTTTAGCGGGTTATTTGTGAAAACACCAACTAGCAAAGAAATATGAAGATAAGTAAGAGGGGATATTTTAGGACAAAACCAATATGCCAAAGATGAATTGCATATGATGGTTTGAGCGAGACATGTATATCTCTCTAAATCGCAAGAGGACTACGCATTTTTTTGTATATATTAAGATACTAGTAGAAGAATTGAAAGTCAATACGAAGCGGCGTGGCCAACCATACGCTAATTTTTTTTTTAAGGTCACCGGGAGGCGTTCCCCACCTGAATTTTTTTATATATATTGGCCCAAAACGGCCCGATACAAAGTTTCAACAATTTACAACGGTGACGCGTCCAAGCACGGAGGCGAAAAGTGACAAACACCAAAGGGGGGAGGAAGCAACCACAACAACAATACCACAACCACCAAAACACATAAACCTTTCAACGATGCCTCCAGGGAGGTGAACGACGCCGTAACGTAGTCATCGTCGGCCAAGCACGAAGTGGAGCTCCACGGTGGCTTGGCAAGGCTTTCGCCCGGAACATGTGCCAAGGTGTCGAGCGGGTCGAACTGGGAGACAGCAATAAGAGTTGAGGTTCTTCAATGACGCCTTCAAGAAGTAGATCTCGCCACCGGCTCGGGAATAAACCGAGCTAGACTTTCGCCTAGAACCATTAATGTGTCTTCCGTGACTTGCCCAAAACGGCGTCGAACGAACACCTATACAATTATGAGTAGTCAAAATTAATGTATTTCTCTCTCCCTTGTAACGTGCATCCCGGCGCAACGCACGGGCATCTTTTGCTAGTACGTATCTCTCTAAATTGCAAGAGGACTACGCATTTTTGTATATATTAAGATACTAGTAGAAGAATTGAAAGTCTATACTGGCGGTGTGGCCAACAATACGCTAAATTTTTTTAAGGTCACCGGGAGGCATTCCCCACCTGAATTTTTCTAGATATATTGGCCCAAAACGGCCCGATACAAAGTTTCAACAATTTACAACGGTACGCCCAAGCACGGAGGCGAAAAAGTGACAAACACCAAAGGGAGGAAGCAACTACAACAACAATACCACAACCACCAAAACACATAAACCTTTCAACGATGCCTCCAGGGGAGGTGAACGACGCCAGAACGTGAGTCATCGTCGGCCAAGCACGTGGAGCTCCGCGGTGGCTTGGCAAGGCTTTCACCCGAACATGTGCCAAGGTGTCGAAAGCAGGTCGAACTCGGGAGACAAAGAAGAAGAGCTGAGGTTCTTCAATGACGCATTTAAGAAGGAGATCTCGTCACCGGCTCGGGAATAAACCGAGCTAGACTTTCGCCTAGAACCATTAACAGTCTCCCCGGTGACTTCGCCCAAAACGGGCGTCGAACGAACACCTATACAATTATGAGTAGTCAAAATTAATGTATTTCTCTCTCCCGTTGCAACGTGCATCCCGGTGCAACGCACGGGCATCTTTTGCTAGTATCTCTCTAAATCGCAAGAGGACTACGCATTTTTGTATATATTAAGATACTAGTAGAAGAATTGAAAGTCTATACGGGCGGCATGGCCAACCATACGCTAAATTTTTTTTTTAGGTCACCGGGAGGCATTCCCCACCTGAATTTTTTTTATATATATTGGCCCAAAAACGGCCCGATACAAAGTTTCAACAATTTACAACGGTACGCCCAAGCACGGAGGCGAAAAGTGACAAACACCAAAGGGGGGAGGAAGCAACCACAACAACAATACCACAACCACCAAAACACATAAACCTTTCAACGATGCCTCCGGGGAGGTGAACGACGCCGTAACGTGTCATCGCCGGCCAAGCACGGTGGAGCTCCACGGTGGCTTTGGCAAGGCTTTCGCCCGAACATGTGCCAAGGTGTCGAGCGGGTCGAATCCGGGTGACAGCAAGAAGAGCCGAGGTTCTTCAATGACGCCTTCAAGAAGTAGATCTCGCCACCGGCTCGGGAATAAACCGAGCTAGACTTTCGCCTAGAACCATTAACGAGGTCTCCCTGACTCGCCCAAAACGCGGCGTCGAACGAACACCAAAAAAGACATCCACGCCGGATGCAGGAAGAAGCCGGAAGCCACGCACACGCCACGGGAGTCGAACTTCCGGACTCGCCCGCACAGTGGGAGGTGTGCACCGGCCGACGCCCACACCCGGACCGAACTAGGGGCTTTGCGGCCCGCCGCCACACCACGCCGAGCTGCACGACTTCCCCGCGAAAATGGGAAGCGGCGCGCCGCAATGCAACCACGCCAAGACGAGGGGGGTTGCCGGTCACCGCCACACCACGCCCGCTATTCCCGACCGCGACGCGAGGATGGGCGGCGCCGCCCGCCAACATGTACCGGCCGCCCGACACACCGCGGCGGAGTCGCAGACGACTCGCCCGCCACCTTGGAAGATGCGCCGCGACGGCAAGACGAACGAGGCACGCAAAACACCGCCGCAGCAGCCGCGGCCAAACCAGCGACGCGCGCGCCGCCGAGCCCTCGCAAGAAGAGCGAAGAGAGTGGACGCTACGCCTCACCGCCGGCACGCCGCGCCAAATCGCGGCACCCCGCTCCACCGCAGACCATCCACGATCTGCCGCCGGTAATGCATCGGCACACCCCGGGGCTGCTCGCGCCCGGCCACAAAGGTCCGGCCGCCACGCGCGCCCGGACCGCCACACGCAGGGCCAAGACAGCGCCGGCCAGCCAAGGTGGGGAAGCGATGTCGGGAAGAAGAGGAAGGAAGCGCGCCGCCGCCGGGTGTCATCGCTGCCTCACCGAGGCGGGGCCGCGGATCCGCCGCCGGGGCCGCATCCCAGCGCCGGAGCCGACGGAGCCGGGAAGACGCCGGGCGGCGCCGCGCCGCCGCTGTGCTTAGCGTGAAGGCCGGCGGGGAGGCACATGCCGGCGTGGGAGACCGCACCGCCGCACACCTTTCACCTAGCCTCGCCGCGGGACGCCGCCGCGGCAAGCCAAGGCGCCATGGCGGCCGCGCCACCCCGGCTCGTCCATGGCCATCCCCACACGGATGGGGCCGCGACCTACCCGGAAGGGCCCGCCGCCGCCATCCTTGAGCGCCGCGCAAGCTTCGGCGGCCCTCTCCGGCAAAATGGGCGAGGGAGGGGAGGGGGTGTAGAGGGTTGAGGCGGCGGCTGGGATTTGCCGCCCCGGTCGCCCGTGCGGGCGACGGGACGACGGGTCGGGTCCTAATATCTCCATACGCTAAATTTGAAACAACATTATACATCGAGGTGAACAACCATCCAATTGCCAATCTATAAGGAGATTGGGCAATCATCAAACTACCTAGATGGTCGTTCCTAGCTCTGATCCATTGCTTAGCTTCGTACTTGATCACCTGCGGCAACAATTGGAGCACTGTGGATGTCTTCCTGAAACACATGGCACAGTCCTCGATCTCCTTCTAGATGCTCTAGGGTGATGACGGAAAATAAGAAATCGAGCTCGCGTGTGTTGCTTGTCTGGTTTTCAGCTATCACTACCGGACTTGGGTCCTTTGTCGGGCGCAAACACTCGGCGAAGCCTTCGCCGAGTGTTGCGCACATCGAAGAACGCAGCTACGGTGAGGGCGCCTTCGCCGAAAGTGTCTTTTATCGGGCACTTGGCAAAGACTTTCGTCGAGTGCCGCGAATACACTCGGCGAAGTATGGCAGAACATTTGAACCAATTGCCAATCAAATTTCACTTGATTTAGGAAATTGACGGAAAAGAAATTAATTATCTAAATATACCAAATAAACTAAAAAATACACCAAACTTGAACATGGAGTACCACATGTTGTATGTGGAGAGCACAAAAACTTTGAATGGGAAGAGACAAGAAAAAATTAATTCACCGAGTGTTGCAAACACTCGGCAAAGGCATATCTTCGCCTAGTGTTTTATTTTGGCAAGTATGTTGTGGTTGGCTCTAAGACAATAGCCCTTTTGCCAAGTGCCCGACAAAAGACGCCTCGGCAAAGATTCGACACTCGGCGAAGACGGAATTCGGTAGCGTGTGCCACTAGTCAACAGGAGAAGAAGCACATCCCGCAAATCTATAAGCAGTGTTTGACTGTATCTCACAATTAGAATTCTTCGATACGATACTTCTTTTTTGCTTTAACATTACCTCTCATTCTTCCTCTAAATTCTTTTTTTTGACGTGGAAGGGTAATATAGTCATTATGACATCTAACCCCCACTCCCTCGTCCCCCGTACCCCAGCCCCAGGAACGACGCACCCCCTCCCAAAAACGCCGCGATCCCCACCCGAGATCCCGACGCAGGTCCCCTTCGCCGCCATCGCCGGGTCGCCCCTCCCACGTTGCGCCGGCGCCGTCCCACCCTTGCCGTCGCCGTGGCCCTCAGGACCTCGCCGCTCCTCCTCCTCCCAGCCCTCGCCCGTGCTCCGCCATCACCTCGCCCTTGCAGTCGGCCGCCGGTGCCCCGCCATCGCTGGCCTGCCCTCTCCGGCGCTCGCGAGGGTCTACAGAGTCGGAGGACAACGCCGTCGCCGAGGTCGACAACTGATCACACCGGTGCCCCGGCCTGTCCCGTCGTCACAGGCGTCGTCGGGTCGCCCCTCGTCCCCGTGAACTCTCTGATCCGGCTCCGATCGATCTCCAATCGAAGAAGGCAAAGGTTCCTATCCTCTACATTGAATTCGATTATTCCGGTTGGAATGATGCATATCAGTGAGACACGTCTTTTTCCTGAGTTGAATAGTTACTTTCAACACTGCCATAGCGATGTAGGAGTACATTGCTTAGTTGATTCAGTTTCGTGTTGGTATATAATCCTATTGAACCTATACAGTTTCGTATTGTTATTCAGAGCTAGAGATCTGACTAAACTGCCTGTATAGTTGATTCAGTTTCATATTGTTATTCAGACCTATATAGTTCATTCAGTTTCGTATTGTTATTGGCTCTGTTTCCTTGTCACAACTGCCGCCCGAATTCCATTGACCCCCACTGCATAACCAGTTAAGTTAGTGAACATTTAGTAGTAACTCATAGAGCACATCATGCTGAACTTGCAGAGATGCAGTTGCAGAGGTTTAGAAATAGCTTTGCATAACTGAAATGAGATGCTGAGTAGCCTCTGAAAAACACAGTGGTTTTCTTGGGGTTCACATTGGAATCAACCCACCTGCCCAGGTGTTGAGAGATCTCTGAAAAGCATCATGGACATCCAGCTCACTGTACACGCGGTTGCCCTCTTGATAGTAATCTTTCCTGTGATAAATAAAATATTCAGAACAATAAAGGCAAATGAAATGCAGGATGTATATGAACTGCAGATCTTCAGTGAATTGGTCAGCGCATTGTTTTGCTCACCCTAGAGAACAAGGAAAGGGGACCGAAAGAACTTCACACTACATTGTTTTTCTGCCGTAGAGTGCATCTGTCATCCTCATTTGTGCTCCGTTTGAGTTATTATAAGAAGTTTTTTTATTTTATTTTGGTACTGTTCAAAGGCCTATGACTGATGATATCTTTCACCACTGTTTATGAGATTGTGATGTGATTTCTGTGAGGTCTGAGGTATGAATCAGAGTGGATGAAAAATACATGCACAGAGTGGATTAAAATACTGAAGATTTATCACTCATGACAATGCCTATTTTTAGACTGTGAATAGATGAATGGTAGGACCTAAACTTAATTAAGTGGAAGTAGGAAGCACTTTCCTCTTCTGGGTGCCAACTTATTTGTTCCTTTCTTTTAGCAGACATGTACAACTTTAGAGTCCATATATAGATAATAAGTAGCAAAAATCATAGATTTGACTGTAAATCTGAGATCTCATATTTTCAAATTTTGCTTAGCTAATGTGAAATGCTTAAACCACTTTATTTCAGCCTGCAAGTGAAATAATGGCTGCTGTCCTTAGATAATGATTGGGGGTATTATGGTTTTCTTACTGATACACTATTGTTCCTTATTGTATGCATTTGTTTGTTTCCACATCCTCTGGTGCTGGTTCTAGCATAGTGTTAGCTCAGCAACAGCAAGTGGTAAATGAGATGTAAGTTTGTTGATGTTCATGTCTGGAAAAGGGAAACTAGTTGATGAATTGCAACTCAATTAGAGGGGTACCATTGGTGTTATGTTAAATAAAAGTTTCTCTATGTTTTTATACTATAGCATCAGCACATTAGGATTCAGGAACCGTGCAGAACATCAGATGGTTACCTAATCTTACTGAATATAGTGTTTGTTAAACATGCTATGGTTGCTTGATTACTGAACTCAGTCCATGTCTAATTACATGCAGGTATGGGTTGGGGAATATCCAGGTGCATTGGATAATTTGGACTGAATGCTACTGTCCTCCTTTCGATTCACCTTACTTTACTCATTGTCAAGGCATCCGATGGACTGAATGCTGCTGTCCTCCTTATTGGTCTCTGCAGACCTATTATCCCATTGCCACTTGCGGGAACTGAACATTAATGCTTATATTATATTCATTGTAAAGTGATACAACAAAACGAGAAATCAAGCAACCAATTATTTATCATTCACATTGAAATCTTAGTCTTTATGCCAGCGCCATTTCATCCTTATGCATTAGGTACGTTCAATATAAGCAGAAGTATTCTACCGAGATGGCCAAGACTTGTCGAGTCAATGGTCAACAAGCCTAACGAAATTTAATGAATTCTTTATATCATTTCAATGCAAGCTCACTACAGTGTGAATCGGAATTTCTCCAGACCACAGAACTCCATTCTTTGGGTAATGGCAGCTATAATAGACGCGGTGACGCTATGCAGTATAGAAAATAATCAGAGCACCACATAGCCACGAGTTGAAGTGGTAACGGAAAATCTTTACAATTAGAGTAGAGAAACTCTTGCTAACAGTTCCATATGTATACTGCTGGTCTTCGGCCCAAAGGAGGGAAAGGGGGCTTTTGACGAACTATTTCTACGATATTTGAAAATATTATCCATCTTTGCTGACAACAACACTTCCATAGCGCAATGTTAGCACTTCCTAAGTTTGGCTCGTAGCTCCCTGGTTCGAATCTTGCGGTGGCTATTTTTTTTGGTTTCTAATCTTTTTTTTTTTTTACTATTTGCTATTTCTATTTTTTTCCTTTTTTTTTTTTTTGCCTTGTTAGTATGTGAGCATGGCAGTAATGTTCTAATGACTTTGTGGAGGTGGAACTATAAATCCCACATATTCAACTACATCTCTCACTAAGACACATTGAGTATATGTGAGACAAGTATGATTCACTAGATGCATACTACCACTATCTTCAAATCGTCTAGAACTTTACTAGGGTGTTCATGGATCCAAACTAAGATGTCGTGTGCAGTTGTGCAATTTTCGGAGCAAGTTTACCATATATTGTAATTATTTACTGATTTAATAAAGAATAAATGTTAAAATACCATATACTTGGTAGAAAAATCCAAAAATCTTGCATGGACACTCCATTTGGGTGGATAGTCATGAGAAAAAAGATGCAATAGATTCTGACAAAGTGGTGGGTGCACATACTCACAAAGACATACAAGTCTCACTACGACCAATACGACTATGCGAGAGATGTCACCGCATGTGAGATACGTGTATCACCACTACCTTCAAATCTTCTGAAACTTTACTAGGGTCTTCATGGATCCAAACTAAGATGTCGTGTGCATTTGTGTAATTTTTGGAGCAAGTTTACCTATTTCTGTATTTATTTTTACATTTAATACAGAATAAATGTTAAAATACCATATACTTGGTAGAAAAATCCAAAAACTTGCATGGACAAACCATTTTGGTGTATAATCATGAGAAAAAGTCTAACCAATGTTCACAATCAAATAGTCTAACCATAGAGCTGTCGAAGTACGTCTGTTAAGGACGACGGAGAGATAATTTACTTTTTTTTTTTTTTTGAGAATGTAGAGATAGAGATAATTTACTTGACATAAAGATAACGACGGCCCAACTACTAACAATTCGCCTCGCAGGCCCAATCGTCGAGCCTGCCCGACGACGAGGTGGCATTGCGGTAATGTAACATGCGACTGGAGCCTGCTACCACAAACCAAACAGGCATACCCATGTGCGCTACGAAGGTTTATCAAATAGTCATTTCATACTATATAAATTGTGCCGATAAGTTTTTTTTTTCTTCCGCAGCTTACACAATATCTGATGTGGACAAGACTGATACACATCAATGCAACACAGAGTAGCCAGTTTATGCGGTATGGAAACCCAGCCTGTTTAATTGCATATGCTGTGTCGAAGCACAGACCAACTAAACGACCATTCAAAGCACAAGCACACAAGTACACAACCATATCGAAGCATTTAACATGGCAACATAGTTACATAATAGCTTACAAGAAGCACCATAATAGTTTGATAACTGTCAACATTACAAGAAACATCCCACCATCTAATGTGGGAGCAAAGATGCTGAAAGGGGCTTAGATGAACTACAAACCCAGCATGACTGTCTTTAACGAAGTTTGCTTGCATTTCAGACTGTTGCCATTTATCAAAAGTTGATACACTGAACTACACAGGGCCTATCCATCCATACTTGCTGCAATGAGTATATGTAGAAACTGGAATTCGATATGGATAGATCAAGGCCTCAATGAGTAGCTTAATAACAACAGCTATGCAGCTATACCAATACTACAGAAAATTTCCTTGACGTCAACTCATATTTCATGGATGCTTTTTTAAGCCATCTGGATACAATGAGAGTAGATCATAACCACCAGCATCAGGCATTGATATACTGCCTGAACAAAAGGTGTTAGTCCTTCAGAACCACTTTTTATGCTTGATTGCATAATCATCTTACCACCACAACTATCACCCATATGAATAACCACAGCCAGGGCTACCCAGAGTTCTTTTAGCATGTCCCATAGTAATATTGACAGACTGACTCCCACTAAAATGTAACAGGTCTAAGGCTACTTAATATTCCACTCCTGCTAGGATATATTGTGTAGAACTATAATATCCCCAGGCTTGGCAAAATGCAGAGCATTGTGCTAGGAAACCCCAACAGAACTTAGCTTTTCTGGACACAGCTTGTACCAACCACCAGAACCTCAAAATATTCAATTGGTACAAGCGGATAATGTGCCAATGCTAAGCCTTTCCACTAGCTGCTGTAGAAGCATCAGCCACTATTATGTTAAAGGACAACGGCTGCCAACCTGAAGAATGGGGCACAAACTACTTTTTATGTTGATTATGATATTCAGAACCTGAAGGACTTCAGCAAGGACAAGATGCTTCAAGCATGTTTTCTTCAACACAGTAGCAGCTTGATACCTGGAAGCAAAGAAACCTTGCAATAATAACGCTCTTAGGGGAAATATGATATAACACACATTTCAAGGTAACGGAGCCTTACCTAGATTGAGAACTCTTTATCTCAGAGTAGCCTGGAGATGAAGACATAAAAGCGTGAACAGCATCTAGAGTTTCTATGGGGTACTTTGCATTATCATCCAGCAAATGGTGAAGCAACCAAATTCGGTACAATCATCTAGCAAATCAATCATTCAGTGCAATTCGGTACAATCATCTAGCAAATGGTGAAGCAACCAAATTCGGCACAGTTTTCGCAGTATTGCATACATCCAAAACATTCAGGGTCATTAGCTATGAACTGACTGAGGAACACCACTTAGGAGTCCAATCAAATACCAGAGGCGCTGTAGAAATCACAGGTCACATAGTGTGAGTACAGGACAACTGTCTACACATTGCATTGTTGTTCAGCAGCTTAGCACTTGCATTGTAAGCAACTAAATTTCAGTACCTCATCTGTGGCCTTGAACGGCATATCTACAGTTGCTGATTGACAGTGGAGGAGCACCGTGTCCTCGTGGATGTGGGGAGGGGGGGATTCGGCACTCACCCAGTCAAGCACGGGGCGCGGGCGGAGGGAGCCTCGTCGGGAGCTGGCGTCGGCGAGCCCCAAGGCGGTGTGGAGACAGTCGGGGCGGGTGAATCGCACCACGACAGCCGCGGGACGACGTCGTCGATGTGCCGGTTCTTGTCGGAGAGCCCGACCGTCGTCGCCTCCGCCTGCGTGCTCGAGGAGTACCCTTTGAGGCGCCGGCGGATCCGCCCGCCGTGCCTCGGCTCGCCGCCCCGGGCCTCCACTCACCGCCGCCCGCAACAGCTTCATGCCCAGCGCCCTTGGCAGCGGCGACGACACCGGCGGCGCCTGCTCTCTCTCTGCATCTACCCCGCCCCTCTCGCGGGACGCCTCGGAGCCCCACGCCGCGGATCAGCTGCGGCGGCGATCCCCTACCACCGGAGATGACGAACCCTAGGAACCGTAGATGGGAACCCTAGATGGGTCATTAATTAAAAAAAAAAGAAAACAAATGTAACTATAGTAGTTGTATTATTCATTCTAACTATACTAAGTCAAAACAATATTTTATATTTTATGCAGTTACCATTTTACCCTTATCGAAAAAAAGAACTACAAAAAAATGCAATTAACGACCATTCTTAATCCTTTCATTTTGCTAAGGCAACATGAGGCAATTTTTGCTCCTATGGCCCATCGTCATAGACACAACAGAGGCAATTTTTTGCCTTCGTGCTTTTGCCTCCTATTGCCTCCTACCTTTATAGCCGTCGATCGGCCGCTCTCGGTCGATTTGAGCCATTGAATTTTTTTCCCCAATTATTATAGAAAATTTCATCTAATTATATGGTGATGATTGCAAATACTCGACGCCGTGGTTGGTCAGTTTTGCCAGAAACAGCGAGCAGCAGCCTATATCTGTCTGTCGCGAAACAGGAGAACAAAGGAGACCACCCTCCCCTTTCATTCCCGCCGTTCCCTCCCTACCCTTCAAACTCGAAAACCAATTTTGTTTAATCCAAAATCAACCAAAACCATCGATCTTCTCCAAACTAATTACGCAAAAAATTAAAAAAAAATCCTTCGTGCGGCCTCCCTCCATCTCTCGATCGATCGTTCGTCTAGGATCGTCCAAGTCCGTTCATGTCCGTGGCTGCCTGCCCTCCGTCGTCGGAGCAGAGCAGGCAGCACGCGTACATCGTCGTCGTTCCCCAGCCATGGGCCAATGCTGCTCCAAGGGCGCCGACGGGGCAGCGGCCGACGACGCGGCGCCTGCACAAGGCACAAAGGCGGAGGCGCCGCGCCGCGCCGCGTCGAACGCCGCCCACCAGCGGCCGTCGGCATCGTCGGCTGCACCTGGCGGTGGCAATAATAAGGCGGCAGAGACGGCGAGGCCGTCTACCGGCGGCAGGGCCAGCACGAGCAGCAGCAAGCCAGCCGGCCCCCTTGGCCCCGTGCTGGGACGGCCCATGGAGGACGTGCGCGCGACCTACTCCATGGGCAAGGAGCTCGGGCGCGGGCAGTTCGGCGTGACGCACCTGTGCACGCACAAGGGGAGCGGCGAGAAGCTGGCGTGCAAGACGATCGCGAAGCGGAAGCTGGCGACCAAGGAGGACGTGGAGGACGTCCGGCGAGAGGTGCAGATCATGCACCACCTCTCCGGCCAGCGCAACGTGGTGGACCTCCGGGGCGCCTACGAGGACAAGCACAACGTGCACCTGGTCATGGAGCTCTGCGCCGGCGGCGAGCTCTTCGACCGCATCATCGCCAAAGGCCAGTACACGGAGCGCGGCGCCGCGTCGCTGCTGCGCGCCATCGTGCAGATCGTGCACACCTGCCACGCCATGGGGTGATGCACCGGGACATCAAGCCCGAGAACTTTCTGCTGCTCAGCAAGGCCGAGGACGCGCCGCTCAAGGCCACCGACTTCGGCCTCTCCGTCTTCTTCAAGGAGGGCGAGGTGCTCCGGGACATCGTCGGCAGCGCCTACTACATCGCGCCGGAGGTGCTCAAGAGGAGGTACGGACCGGAGGCCGACATCTGGAGCGTCGGCGTCATGCTCTACATCTTCCTCGCCGGCGTGCCGCCGTTCTGGGCAGGTAAAGCTTTAGTTTATCGATCCATCGGAAAGTCATCCATGGATGGATGGGATTCATGGTTTCTGAACGAATATGCTCCTGGTGGCCGGCAGAGAATGAGAATGGCATCTTCACCGCCATCCTGCGTGGGCAGCTTGACCTCTCCAGCGAGCCATGGCCGCATATCTCACCGGGAGCCAAGGATCTCGTCAGGAAGATGCTCCACATCAACCCCAAGGAGCGACTCACGGCGTTCCAGGTCCTCAGTAAGTAGCTAGTAAATCTCAACGTCTTGTTATAATTGTTCATCAGAAATGTTGCACTGACATCACTGATGTCAATAGATCACCCATGGATCAAAGAAGACGGGGAAGCACCTGATACACCACTTGACAATGTCGTCCTCAACAGGCTCAAGCAGTTCAGGGCTATGAACCAGTTCAAGAAAGCTGCTCTGAGGGTACATATATATCTGATAGCTACTGTTTACATCGATTTCAAACTTTTCTTATATATATATCAAAGTGTTAAGCAACACTGCTTAACTACAAGGGGAATTTAATTTTTGCCCTTAATAATTATAAACCTAATGCAGATCATAGCTGGCTGCCTGTCTGAAGAGGAGATCACCGGGCTCAAGGAGATGTTCAAGAACATCGACAAAGATCACAGCGGGACCATTACGCTTGAAGAGCTCAAAAACGGGCTGGCAAAGCATGGAACCAAGCTGTCAGACGGTGAAATTCAGCAGCTGATGGAAGCAGTGAGTTTCAGAGTACAGAGTTGAAAAGGCTGTGGTTCTATTCAAAATGAGGATGTGGTCTGAAAATATCCCCTTTGAAACCTTCTATATATATGATTCCAGGCTGATGCTGATGGCAACGGGATAATTGATTACGAGGAGTTCATCACCGCGACAGTGCACATGAACAAATTGGACAGAGAGGAGCACCTTTACACAGCGTTTCAGTACTTTGACAAGGATAACAGTGGGTAAGTTGTTCAACGTTAAAATGACAAATAGCTGAGATTCTGGGCTATGAATAAATATATCAAAGAAGAATACATATAATTCATATATTTCACAGGTACATTACGAGAGAAGAACTTGAGCAAGCCTTGAAGGAGCAAGGGTTGTATGATGCCGAGAAAATCAAAGAGGTTATCTCAGATGCCGACTCTGACAATGTAAGGAACAAATGTCATGTAAATTTTGTTGACATAATAAACCATATATCAAATAATAAAATGTTTGCTTGTATTGACTGCATATATATTTTATTAGTTTCTTAAATCAAGAGAATAAAACATACTTTGCACATGTAGGATGGAAGGATAGATTATTCAGAGTTTGTCGCGATGATGAGGAAAGGGACGGCTGGTGCTGAGCCAATGAACAACAAGAAGAGGCGAGACGTAGTGCTAGAGTGAAGCAGCAAGTGTGTAGTTTGTATAGAGCTCAAACAACTGAAGTTTTCACAACTGTACACTAATGCAATGGAATTACTTTTGCGATCAGTTGATGGATGATGGCACGGTTTGTGTACAATGTGCTAACTGATAGCTGGTTTGAAACCAACACGTACTTAAGAAACTGACAAGGAAATGGACGGGACTCCGATCCGAATTTCAGGTCATGCAGAAACAGTAATAGCGGAGTGGCCCCCAACCCCGACGGGCGATTCGGGCTTACCACTACTACTTAAATCATTTTTGTGGCGGATTTTTTTCATTTTCCACCAAGCTAGGGTCACCGAAAATCGAGATTTACCGTGGCGGTTTTCAATAACCGCCAAGAAAAATAAAAATAATAACAATAAAAGAAACCCTAACCCTAATGGGGCTAGATTCGGGCCGCCGCCGGATCCACCCCCACCGCCGCCGGATCCGCCGCCGACGCCGGATCCACCGCCGCTCAAGGGAGAGGGACGCCGCACCATCGCCGGGCGGGAGGCCCCGCGCGCCGCCGCCCACCGAAACCGAGTTGGGGAGGTCGCCGCCGCCGGAACCGTGTCGGAGGAGGTCGCCCCCTCGCCGATCCGCCGTGTGGGAGGTCGCCCTCGCCGAATCCACCGCTGGCGAGGCCAACCCTCGCCGATCCGCCACGGGGAGGCCGCCCTAGCAGGATGCGCCGTGGTGGGAGGCCATCCTCGCCGGATCCGCCACGGGGGGCCGCCCTCGCAGATGTGCCACGTGGGAGGCCATCCTCGCCGGATCCCGCCGCCGCCGTGCTCCGAGCTGCCGCCGCACTGCATCCATGCCACCACCGTGCTCCGAAGCCGCCACCCGCCGCGGCGCCCGCCGCGATTCAATCCGCACCGCTGCTGCCCCAAGCCCCCTCGCCGGAAAGCCCCCGCCGCCACCGCGGCCCTCCGACTAGCAAAGGGGCGGCGGCCAGTGCGAGCGCCCAACAAGGCCTTCCATCATGGTAGCCTCTTCCCTCCCTTCCTCTCCTCCGGTCTCCTCTCTCTACCATCCTGAGCTTGGGCTTCTCCCGCACCGGAGGTGGCCAAGATGGTCGATTGACGCCGGATTCGGTTTGTGGCTCTCACCGACTCGAGGACCGGTCTTTATGGTGATCCTTCTTGCCCGTGGTCCTGAGGCGTGTGTGTAACACCCTGGTGCTAAGCATGTCATTAGCATCTGCATTTCATGGGCATAATCATCATTTGATCATATGCATTTGTGCACACATAAAATGATACAAGGCATTTGCATGTTTAAATGTATTGATTTTGCCGGATATGCTTTGCCTTGTCATTTTATGTATGAAATGCTTTCATAATTAGTTGTTTAATATTTATTTATTCTTAGTGATGTTTATAAGGTGTTTTAGAGCAATGTTGATGTTGGTCATGATCCCTAATTATGTTTTGTAAGGCTAGTTTGACCTCGATTTGACTTTGAATGTGATTTGTTTGGTTTTGTTGAAAAGTCCTAGCTAGGGTTTATGCATGTGTGTGCACCCTTCACGAAAAGTGTAGGTAATTTAGTGTAGAACAAACGGTGTTACAGGCTCGTTTCATGAAAGTGGGTGGATCGTGCTCGAAAAATCGAAAATAGTTTGAATTCGCCTAGAATTAGGGTTTGTTCGGGTTTTGGAGTAACCGTGCTTCGATCGATCGCAGCTTTCAAATATAGGCTGAATTAGGGAAAAGTTTGTATACGCATTTTGCTCGGAATTTCATGAGGAACATTTCCTTCAATTGGAGTTTTTCCCCGAATCGACACGTATCTCGATGCACATGGCAAAATAGATCGAGTAGGGGTTTAATTTCGGGTTTTTAGTGACGCCACGCTTTTGGCCACCACCGAAATCGGCCGGCCACCGCCGCCACGTCCGCGAAGCACGCGTGCCGCGTGTCGCGCGACCCCGACTCCTCCCCCGCCGCGCCCATGCCTTTAAGGAAGCCGAGCGCGTCCCTTGCTCGCCAAGACGCTCCTCTACCCTCCTTCTCCCCTCATGCGAGCCAAGCAGCGAGCCAGCGACCGCAGCCGCCGCCGTTGCCGTCACCGGGCGCTCACCGCGCCAACTCGCCGTACCCACGCCCCGGCCTCCCAAATCCTGCCTCAGCGTCGCCATTGCCCCCTCCACCTTGCCGCCCAAGCCGCCGAGCCATGGGAGCCGTGAGAACGCGGCGCTTCGCGTGAAGTTTCACTCGCCGGAAAACCTGTCACGCCCCACTTTTAATGGGTCAGAATCACACGTGTTTGTGCCGTGATCACGCCACAAACACGCCCGTTAGTAACAGTTAATGGTAAACGTAATTAATAGCAAACCGAGCTATAGAAATATAGGATAGAAAGGGCTTACAAGTGGCGACGAAGGGTCACCATGTCGGGTTGCAATATCGAGTTGGCCAACCGAGAAGCGGTGGATTAACTATGACATCGCCTCGCATCCACAAGCGCATTTGTGCATGGATGAAATCTGGGCTTCAACGTCCTTCTCCTAAGCAAACACCTCTCGAACTCCTACGATACGCTATCCTCTACCTCGTCGTCGATCTTACCTTCACATGTGCCGATATCCGTAAAAATAGAGGGTGAGTACAAACGTATTTCTCAGCAAGTCCCAACCAGGGGGTTGTAATTATTAAGGGTTTGGGCCCTAGGAGAGTCTCTAAAACGCTCTCGCTAGTTCCCGAGGTTATCTCATATCATCACCTTCACATCATCACGAACGTTAGTTATAAGCTAATCATAGATGTTCAAGCCTAGCACTTGCCCATTCCAAGGACGTGGCTATTCGAATAGATTCAATTAACTCTCGCAGAGGTTGTACACTTTTCCCCACACGATAGACACTGCCCTTACCACCGCGACTTGGCTTAGACAGGCCTAACGAGATCCGTACCCGCTTGGGTGCTACCCTAGGTATATTGGTATAATCTTCACCACGACTTCTCAGGGGTTGGAAGGACAACACGCCACCCTAAGATGACGCGTCACCCTAGACAATATGGTGATACCAAATCACCCATGGCTTTACGTAATACCTAATTACCCAACCTATACTCATCAACACCACTCTCAATCCCAAATCATCAATATGTGCCTTTCTAGCACCGCGCCCACCGCGCCCAAACACACTTCCATGGAAGACCACTCAGCATCCACGCCAACCGGACATGGGGCCACTCTCCCCCACATCTGCTCCTAATAGGTCGCTTGCCCGCCCGCCACCTTGGATCCCACTATACCTCAACCCAACGGGTGTGAATCAAGCCGCCCCATAAACGACGTGTGGCTGTAATGCGTAACATTATACTAGGTAGAAGGTCTATGAACCGGTCCTTAGGGGAGGCGAGTATCTCTCCGCAGAACCCCTCGCGGCGATTCCCGACGTGGTATTTAGGCTCTACCGGACTACCACTACTCACCTCTTTTGTTGGTTAGGGTTCATTAGGCATTCTCATATTTCTCTTGATCACAACGTATGAGCGTAGATAACGTGGATGATTACGCCATCCCGGCTTAGCCCCATAGCTACGTTATCGCTCACACCACTATTTACTAATCCGATTTATTATTATCATCATCATTATATCATCATGTTAAGGTCATGATTAGGGGGTAGGGACTTGCCCGGGATGTTCTTACCGATCGACCGGGCGTCGAACGCTCCTAGCTTTGTCCCGAACGGAAGCTCCTAATCGATCGTCGAAATATACCGGCGATCGGGCGATAAACCTAGCTTGAACTATGACATTCAAAACAAACATAGAACATTATGGTGGCAATGGGTTAGATGCATAGAGCTAGATTTTAGATGAATTATGGAAGTCGCTTTCACGTGAAACGGAGTTAGTATGCATGAGATATGGATTTTATAATATTAATCCCTAATTAAATCATTAGGGTAATATTATAATATAATTTTATCATATTATAATATTGGAACTAATTACATGATAAAATTCTATAAATCAAATAATGAATTTACAAATTTTCTCGGGAATTTTTTCGACGACACCGAAAGTATACTTTTTTAAACATCTATGTACGCTTCTTTGGGTGTACATAGCAATTTTCCATGTGTACACAACTCGTCTCTATGTGCTTTATAACCGACGCTGGGGTCCCCTCGGTGCCACGGGGTCCGGTGGACGCCACGGTGGCTGCCACGTGGGCGCCACGTGTGGACAATCGCCCGCTTAACCGTGGACGAGGGAAACAGAGGGCGACGTGGGCGGTTCGGATTGGCCCGCGCCTTGACGGCGTCGTGGGCGGCCGACGGCGCCTGAGGCTCGTCCGTCGGGCTCCCCACGGCGGTGGTTCGCCGGAGTCCGCCGGATTGGCGCTGCCGTCGTCCAAAGCTCGCCGCTGGCGGGACCGACTCCCGCCGTCACCCCGCACACGATGGTCCATGCTAGGGTGGCTCGGGGGCTTGCTCCCCCGACGGCGGCGAATCGGGCGGTCGTCCGGCGGCGGCGGCACTCGGTAGGACCCTACACAGCACAACAGCAAGCGAAAAGGAGGGGAAACGAGGGACTAGACTGCAACCAAGCTGATGGACTCACCAATTTGTCCTCGCAGCGACGTTGTCGACCGGGACACCTTGACCTAGTCCGCGGCGGCGGCGAGCAGCAGTTTGGGGAAACGCCGATTAGGCGGCGTGTGGGCAGGGGAGGAAGATGAGGTGCGCACCGTGCGTTCCCGACTCAGCCGAGCTTGGGGTGGTGGTGGCACGCGGCCGATCGAGCTCCCCGGGGGGCTATTTATAGCCATGGCGGGTGAGAGCTCGTCGGTAAGATCTTTCCGCCGTCCCGATATTTTTTCCGACCGCGGCGCCTTGTGCTGTGGACCGCGAGCCGGTGCTCCATGAGCTGGCACACGCCATGCTCGCCGGGGTGAGCCGGCCGCCGTCGCGTCGTCCGGTGATGCCGGCCGCCGGCGGTCATGGCGGTAATGCGGTCGTGGCGCTGGCCGTAGGAGCTGACCCGGCGTCCCGTGTGGCGTCGTGGCTCGGCGGAGGCCAGTGAGCTCCCCGCGGCCTCGGTCTCCGCCCTCGGACCGGTTCGGCTGGCCTCGCGCGTCCCGGCTCGCCGACTTTCCCCGTGCAGCGGCGACTTCGGAGCAGCCCGCCATGAGCCGGCGCCGCTATGCTCGCCTCGGGCGTGAGCTGGCCGCCGAGTAGTCACTGCCACCGGCGAGGGCATGGGCCATGGCGAGTCCCGCCCCTCCCCTCGTGCGCTGAATGGCTCCTCGGTGCTCATCGAAGCCGGCCGCCCTCACGCGTCGAGTTGTGTCCGTGTGAAGTGACAGCTCGGGCGGTGTAGGGTGTTGTGCCGGAGTCGCCGCGCATCGCGTGGAGCGCGGGGCTCGCGCGACACCGCGGGGCGGTCGTCGATGGCAGCCGGGCGGGGTCGAGCTATCTCTCCGTCGCGACGCGAGTAGAGGAAGGAGACGGAGCTGACCGTCGGGTCCCGCTCGTCGCGTTGTGAGGAGAGGAAGCCGGGCTGGGCTGGGCCTGCTCGTGCGGTCGGGTGGGATGGGAGGAGAGCTGGGCTCGCTTGCCTGGCTGGGCCGGCCCATTCGGAGGCGAGAAGGAAAGGGAGGAGGGAGGGGAAAGGAGGGTGCTTCTTTGGGCCGAAAATGAGCCCACGAGCCGCTTCCCTCTCTCTTCTTCTATTTCTCTCCTTTCCTTATTCTTTGTTCTTTCTCTCCCATTTCTCTTTATTTCCCCAATTTCCATGTGTGTAACATATATACTATAATTACTTAAACAAGCACAACTATATCCCCATGATTTTCATTCATGAAAATTGTAATTTAATTGTACTTGTATAAATAACACCACATATGTGTGTACACACGTTTCCCCGGAGGTTATTATTTCATGTGTAGTATATATATACTATAAATATTTCCACAAGCACACATATATTCTCGTGACTCTTATTGTCGAGAATATTTATTTGTTACGCTCATAAAAATATTAAATATATATATTTGGTACACACGAAGTTTCGTATTTTTATTCCCAGAGATGATTTGTAAATCATTACTCATGCAACATTAAACTTCCATAACTAAAATCTAGAACTTACCTTGCACCTTTGGTCACCATAAGGTTCACAAGCAACAAACAAGGAGACACCTAATTTTCTATATGATGACATGCGGGGTTTTTCAAAAAACAGGGGTTTCGGTTTAGCGGAAAAATAAATCAAGTTTTAGTTGTAATTAGAAAAAGTTCAAATTTTTAGTGAATTTTAAAATGATGCAAAAACACGGGTGTTACAAATCTACCCCACTTAGATGAATCTCGTCCCCGAGATTCCTAGTCTACGTGTGAAGATCCTAATTGAGGCCTAAAGGGACAGAGAGATAGAAAGAGAGGGAAAACTTTCCATTGCTTACTACGCTGTCTTTTCCGAACCTCTACGATTATCGTGCTACACTGTTACTAGGGCAACACGATACTGTGGAGGGCATGCCTTCTGCTGTTGGTGCTTACTACTGCTTTTACCCCATCTTCTTGGTCTTGTATTTGTCTCCGTAGTCTTCGAGTCTTCGAGGCGGCTACCCCACTTAGAGGACTCGATTCCTCAAGTGTCCTTGGTCCTTTGGTGTCTTCGAGGTCTTCTAGTGCCTGTCTTCTGGCTTGTTCCTTCGCGGTCTTCTACAGCGTATCTCATTGTCTGGATTCTTCTGGGTAACAGTCATCGTGAACTTGGGATTCCATTTCTTGTTTGGAACCCTAAGTTTTCTCACATTCTTTATTACATCATCTTAGCCCATTTCCATTTTTTTTTCTCTGTTTCTTCTTGTTCTCGTCCATCTTGCTCTCTCTTCTTCTTGCTTTTGCCCGTTTGTATTTTTCTTTTCTTCTCGTGTATATAGCACTACCCCACTTAGAAAATTTTTCTGCTTATTATTTGCTCTGTGGCTTGTATGCTCGGGCACCCATCAAAATTTCTTTGTCGACACTCGCATTTGGATGATGGATCGAACACCTGGATTTTGATTATTCTAGGGAGAATTACAACAAAGAGAGCGAGAGGAGACTACTCTACGGTTACACCTCCCTTGGGGAGTAGCTAATCCACTTCATCGGGGTTTGTAGTCCTACTCCGCGGCTCGACAGTCCATTGACCGCCGCGTCCGCGGTCGCCTTCTTCTCCTAGCGGTAGTTGGTTGAGGGATGGGTCGGGTCCGTCGTTGATGGCGTC
The DNA here is from genome assembly GCA_015847255.1 of Hyparrhenia diplandra. Lineage (NCBI taxonomy): Eukaryota > Viridiplantae > Streptophyta > Magnoliopsida > Poales > Poaceae > Hyparrhenia > Hyparrhenia diplandra. Next base: position 55,876 of record JADLZK010007742.1, on the reverse strand, counting down.
GGTCAGCGATGCCGTTGGTGTCGGCGGTACGGTAGTGCTTGCACTTGGCCTTACATGGGAATGGTGATTGGGGGTCCCTTCTATGACCGCAGCTCCACTCCATGCATGGCAAATGCTCGCGCCTAGATCTAGTGACGAGGTAAGCATCCTTCGGTTCGAGTGTGTCGGTCTTCCATGGTCTTCATGGCCTCGGCGAGTCTTTGTTTCTCGCAGACGGCCGAAATGACTTGCTCCTTTACGCGTGCGAGCTCCATGAGGAGCTTCGATTGAAGAGTTCGCTTGTTCGCTCGACGGATCTGGCTCTTCAAGGTTGATGGTTTGTTGGTCGTGATGCTCATCGAGGAGGAGTAGGTAGGAGGTCCGGTGCTTGACGATGGGGCCCCTTCGAAATGTAGGGACCTCACGCGGGCAATCCAGTGGGGTTGTCCTTCTTCTCGGGCGAAAGTACTTCATGGGGTGCGGCGGATGGGCTCGGCCAGAGATCCGCAAAGGCGTCGGAGGGCCTTATGGGCGGCGGCTTGGTAGGTGTCGGAGAAACGGAAACCCGTCGTGGTTGTACTCCATTCGTCGATGGCGGGAGGTGATCTCGGCTCTTGGGGATGTAGACGGTGATTTCCGCGGCAGCGGGGTGCCACGCTCCGTGTACTCACGACCTTCATACTCGGGGCCCGAGGATGCCAAGATGTTGCATGGTGGTGAAGAGAAGTTGGGGAAATCCAGGGGTATTGATGCACCGCTGCTAACCCAAGTGCCGGCCATTTTGGCTTTGGGTGGTGATGATTCTCGATGAGTGGATGGTAAGGGTACGATGGCAGAGGGTGAAGGATGGAGGCTAGCAGTGGAATGTTTGGAGTGGGATGGTGGTGAGAGCGATGGTGGTGCTATTCTTATAATGGGTCGAGGGCAATGGCTTCTGAGAGAAGCTTGGTCGTTGGTATTGTGGTTGTGGTGTGTGGTGGAAGGAACGGGAGTGGGTCTCCTGTATTCATTGACCTTGCGATAGTGGTGTGGTCTTGGGGACTGTGTGGTCTTGGCCGGTGGATTCCCTATAGTGGGGACTATGTGGTCCTTTCTACTGTTGATGTATCATTCCATGGCATTTCTACATGTTTCTGGGGCATCTGTTTGCTTTCTGGCGTAACTATCTCTTATGGGCTTGATGACTGTCTTCGATTGCTGTAGTCCTCTGATTATCCTCTGCTCACGATGCTGATCTTTGGCTTCGGCTTGCATTACTGGCACTGGTTGCCACTTGAACTGTTGTGTCGTCTTGATCGGCTTCAACGGTTGTGGTTCGGGGTTAAAGTAACAGCAGTATCTGCAGCTTTCGGCATTGAGGTGACATGATCGGCAATGTTGCACGGTCGTCAGTCACAGTAACACTGAGGCGACGGCGTGTGATGGTTGTAGGGAAGAGCACTGGTGCGGTTCAGCGGCTACAGTCGTGGAGTCCACTTGGTTGTCGTTACGTCCTTGCAGGTTAGTTCCTATTCTATCTGGACTAGAAGGGGAGTGGGAGGGAAGAGCACAAGGTACGATAGGGCTCTACCTAACTAAGGATTAGAGGGAAAGCAAGCATTTTGGATGGGATAGACTTTGGGGTACCCTAGTAACACTGGTGTCAGGGAAACACACAAACTCACCTGGTGTGAATCGTATGAAAAGTTAGTCACGGCGAACTAAGTTTGTAGGGAAACTTGTCTTATTACTCGCGACTGGAGGGAATTTTCAATACGTTCACTGATCCTATTGGAATTTTTCTTCCATTAATCACTATAAGTAGTAATAATGGAGAAATTTCCTTTAGGATTGAAAAGAATTAAGGCATTAAACTAAACAAACAAGCGCGACAATAGTTCTCATCACAGGACTGTTTCATTGATGGTACATGGTCGCACCACACATAGCAACTGCCATGATGATTATTGCGCGACTTTACACCTACTAAAGGCCTTGAAGCCTAGGCATCTGCGATGGCTAGCGAACACTTAGCAATTAATGCTAAGACATTGCTTGCACAACGAGCTTGCACGAGGATTTTACTACTCATACTTATTTCGTTGCCGGGACCATGCCCTATTCTGATGCTAGACTTGCACATTACATCAGCACCCACTTAGGTACTCGGACAACTTTGGCATTTCCAGTTGTCTGCTGGCTAGCACTTGCATCCTTCCTGTTGGGGGCTTTTGGGAATATACAAGTTCATTAAGTACTTCGATACTTGGTCTTCATGAAACTATCGATTTTAATATCGAGGAAGGCCAAGATATCCTAGGCACTTTAGCATCCATGAGGGAAGTTATGGAAACTTTCTTTTGTTCGGGCAGTCCGTTTGAGATCATCCTTACTAGTCCATCGCTACTAGAGTTTCGATGTTAGCATCGATTTCGTAACTTATGAACTATCATAGTAAGGCGTACTCGTAGCAACAAGTTTAAAAGTAGTTATCCTTATGTGGAGTTAAATTCTGCTAACCCAAAATTCATCCTATGGACAAGCTCGGCTCTGATACCACTCTGTCACGCCCCACTTTTAATGGGTCGTTAATCACACGTGTTTGCGCCAGGATCACGCCACAAACACGCCTGTTAGTAACAGTTAATGGTAAACAGAATTAATAGCAAACCGAGCTATAGAAATATAGGATAGAAAGGGCTTACAGTGGCGACGAAGGGTCACCATGTCGGGTTGCAATATCAGAGTTGGCCAACCGAGAAGCGGTGGATTAACTATGACACTGCCCGTACTCCACAAGCAGACTTGTGCATGGATGAAATCTGGGCTTCAACGTCCTTCTCCTAAGCAAACACCTCTCGAACTCCTACGATACGCTATCCTCTACCTCGTCGTCGATCTTACCTTCACATGTGCCGATATCTGTAAAAATAGAGGGGTGAGTACAAACGTACTCAGCAAGTCCCAACCAGGGGGTTGTAATTATTAAGGGTTTGGGCCCTAGGAGAGTCTCTAAAACTGCTCTCGCTAGTTCCCGAGGTTATCTCATATCATCACCTTCACATCATCACGAACGTTAGTTATAAGCTAATCATAGATGTTCAAGCCTAGCACTTGCCCATTCCAAGGACGTGGCTATTCGAATAGATTCAATTAACTCTGCAGAGGTTGTACACTTTTCCCCACACGATAGACACTGCCCTTACCACCGCGACTTGGCTTAGACAGCCTAACGAGATCCGTACCGCTTGGTGCTACCCTAGGTATATTGGTATAATCTTCACCACGACTTCTCAGGGGTTGGAAGGACAACACGCCACCCTAAGATGACGCGTCACCCTAGACAATATGGTGATACCAAATCACCCACGGCTTTACAGGTAATACCTAATTACCCAACCTATACCGTCAACACCACTCAATCCCAAATCATCAATATGTGCCTCTAGCACTTGCCACCGCGCCCAAACACTTCCGTGGAAGACCACTCAGCATCCACGCCAACCGGACATGGGGCCACTCTCCCCACATCTGCTCCTAATAGGTCGCTTGCCTGCTCCGCCACCTTGGATCCCAATTATACCTCAACCCAACGGGTGTGAATCAAGCCGCCCCATAAACGACGTGTGGTCAGTGCGTAACATTATACTAGGTAGAAGGTCTATGAACCGGTCCTTAGGGGAGGCGAGTATCTCTCCGCAGGAACCCCTCGCGGCGATTCCCCGACGTGGTATTTAGGCTCTACCAGGACTACCACTACTCACCTCTTTTTGTTGGTTAGGGTTCATTAGGCATTCTCATATTTCTCTTGATCACAACGTATGAGCGTAGATAACGTGGATGATTACGTCATCCGGCTTAGCCCCATAGCTACGTTATCAGGCTCACACCACTATTTACTAATCCGATTTATTATTATCATCATCATTATATCATCATGTTAAGGTCATGATTAGGGGGGGGTAGGGACTTGCCTGGGATGTTCTTACTGATCGGCACTGGCGTCGAACGCTCCTAGCTTTGTCCCGAACGGGAAGCTCCTAATCGATCGTCGAAATATACCTAAGGATCGGGCGATAAACCTAGCTTGAACTATGACATTCAAAACAAACATAGAACATTATGGTGGCAATGGGTTAGATGCATAGAGCTAGATTTTAGATGAATTATGGAAGTCGTTTCACGTGAAACGGAGTTAGTATGCATGAGATATGGATTTTATAATATTAATCCCTAATTAAATCATTAGGGTAATATTATAATATAATTTTATCATATTATAATATTGGAACTAATTACATGATAAAATTCTATAAATCAAATAATGAATTTACAAATTTTCTAAGAATTTTTCTCGACACCGGAAAGTATACTTTTAAACATCTATGTACGCTTCTTTGGGTGTACATAGCAATTTTCCATGTGTACACAACTCTGTCTCTATGTGCCGCACAACCGACGCGTGGGTCCCCGGGTGCCACGTGGGTCCAGGTGGACGCCACGGTGGCTGCCACGTGGCGCCCACGTGTGTGACGGTCGCCCGTTTAACCGGACGGAGGGAAACAGAGGGCGGCGTGGCGGTTCGATTGGCCCGCGCCTTAGCGGCGTCGTATGGCGGCCGACGCCGCGAGGCTCCTCGTCCGTCGGGCTCCCACGGCGGTGGTTCGCCGAGTCCGGCCGATTGGGCGCGGCCGTCGTCCAAAGCTCGCCGCGCGGCGCACTTACACACCCCGTCGTCACCCCGCATTACGATGGTCCATGCTAGGGTGGCTCGGGCTTGCTCCCCGACGGCGGCGACCGGGCGGTCGTCCCTACGGCGGCGGCACTCAGTAGGGACCCTACACAAAGACAACAGCAAGCGAAAAGGAGGGGGAAACGAGGGACTAGACTGCAACAAGGTGATGGACTCACCAATTTGTCCTCGCAGCGACGTTGTCGGCATCGGGACACTTGACCTGGTCGCGCGGCGGCGGAGCAAGGTTTGGGGGAAACACCGATTAGGCGGCGTGTGGGCGGGGAGAGGGAAGATGAGGTGCGCACCCGTGCGTTCCGACCACGGAGTTTGGGTGGTGGTGGCACGACCGACTCGAGCTCCCGGAGGAACTATTTATAGCCATGGCGGTGAGAGCTCGTCGGTAAGATCTTTCCGCCGTCCCGATATTTTCCGACCGTGCGCCTTTGTGCGCGTGGACCGCGAGCTGGTGCTCCATGAGCCGGGCACACGTCGTGCTTCGCCGGTGGTGAGCTGGCAATCTCGTCGTCGTCCGTGATGCCGGCCGCCGGCGGTCATGGCGTACATGCCGTCGCGGGCGCGCTGTAGGAGTTGACCGTCTGTGTGGCGTCGTGGGTCGGCGGGAGGTTAGTGAGCTCCACTGTGCCTCGGTCTCCGTCCTCAGCACCGGTTCGGGCTGGCGCGCGCGTCCGGCTCGCCGACTTCCCCGCGGCGGCGGCGACTGGAGCAGCCCGCCATGAGCCGGCGCCGCTATGCTCGCTCTCGGGCGTGAGCCGGCCGCCGAGTAGTCACCGCCACCGGCGAGGGCGTGGGCCATGGCGGTAGTCCCGCCCTCCCCGTGTGCGTTGAATGGCTCGGTGCTCATCGAGCTGGCCGTCCACACGCGTCGAGTTGTGTCCGTGTGAAGTGACAGCTTCATTGTAAGGTGCTGTGCCGAAGTCGCCGCCATCGCGCTGAGCAGCGGGGCTCGCGCGACATTGTGGGGCGCTCGCCGATGGCAGCGGGCGGGTCGAAGCCGTCTCTCCGTCGCGACGCGGTGTAGAGGAAGGAGACGGAGCTGACCGTCGGGGTCCCGCCGTCGCGTTGTGAGGAGAGGAAGCCGGGCTGGGCTGGGCCCGGCCCGTGTGCTGGTCGGGTGGGATGGGAGGAGAGCTGGGCTCGCTTACCGGCTGGGCCGACCCATTCGGAGAGGCGAGAAGGAAAGGGAGGAGGGAGGGGAAAGGAGGGTGCTGCTGGGCCGAAAATGAGCCCACGAGCTGCTTCCTGTTCTCTTCTTCTATTTCTCTCCTTTCCTTATTCTTTGTTCTTTCTCTCCCATTTCTCTTTATTTCCCCAATTTCCATGTGTGTAACATATATACTATAATTACTTAAACAAGCACAACTATATCCCCATGATTTTCATTCATGAAAATTATAATTTAATTGTACTTGTATAAATAACACCACATATGTGTGTACACACGTTTCCCTGAGGTTATTATTTCATGTGTAGTATATATATACTATAAATATTTCCACAAGCACACATATATTCTCGTGACTCTTATTGTCGAGAATATTTATTTGTTACGCTCATAAAAATATTAAATATATATATTTGGTACACACGAAGTTTCGTATTTTATTCCCGTGAGATGATTTGTAAATCATTACTCATGCAACATTAAACTTCCATAACTAAAATCTAGAACTTACCTTGCACCTTTGGTCACCATAAGGTTCACAAGCAACAAACAAGGAGACACCTAATTTTCTATATGATGACATGCGGGGGTTTTCGAAAAACAGGGTTTCGTTTAGCGGAAAAATAAATCAAGTTTTAGTTGTAATTAGAAAAGTTCAAATTTTTAGTGAATTTTAAAATGATGCAAAAACACGGGTGTTACAAAACCGGCCGGCCACGACCGCCGCCGCCCGCCCACCTCACCGCTTTTTCTCCGATTTGCCAAGCACACCACACCGCCGATCTCCTCCATCTCCTAGACCAACTAGCGGCAGACTGCCATCGACGGAAGGGGCCGACCGCCGCTCCTCGCCGAGCCGCCGCCGCCGAGAGCGCCGCCCAAGGCCAGAAAAGCAGGCGCGGGCCAGCCCAGCCCGCCGCCGCCCAACCGGCCACGCGCACCGTGTCCGCCTCGCCGCCCCGATGGAGAAAACCTAGCCGGTTGGGACCGCCGTGGCCTCACATCGCCGAACGCCGCCATGCCGACGCCTGTTGCCGCCGGCGGCTGACGTCGCGTCAAGCACCCCCCCCGTTCTTTTGATTAAGTGAAGGGGTCTGCATCGCCTCAATGCCACGAGCCTCGTGTGCACCTCGCCCGCCTTCTCATCGCCGAATCGCCCACGCCGCCGCATGCCGCTCGCCGCCGACCGCGCCGCCGTCCACCGCAAAGATGTGCCACGGCCACCATTCAACCGCCTCGCCGAGAGAGCAGTCCATAGGTGCCCTCGCCGTCGCCGAGACGCAACGACGGGGCGAAGATCTGCCACAGCAGCGCGCTCCCGCTCCCCGAAGTCACCGGTGACGCGGGCCCCGTCCGTCGCCGAGCATATATCCTTTATATTTCTTTTTCCGAATTGCATGCGAGCTTCTAAATTCCATAACTCGGTCATCTTAGCTCGGATTTGAGTGAAACTAATTTTGTTGTGCTTGTTATGCTCTGCTCTATGGTAGAAAAAATATGAGATGTGGTTTTCTTGTAGATTTTATATTTATTTATATTTATGCTAGAAAATGCCATGAAAATAGATAAATGACTATCTTTCTATTGGTGCATGATAAAATAGCAGTCTCTGTGTGAAATGTTCATGTTTTATGATGTACATCATGAGAGAAAAATATGTTTGACCCTAGGTTCTGTAGTGGAAATATGATTTTTGATTTATGTGCTATTTACCATGCTTTCTTAGGAAATTCATAGAAAAATAATTACTAGGGTTTTTGCCATGATAATTTTTGTACATGCATTTGTTACTGTTATGAAGCATTTCATGTTCATGGTTAGGCAGTTTCATGCTTTTCATAGTACAAAGTAATTTCATGTATAGATTTATCTGTTAGCTTGTCATTTTGTGTAGGACAGCATATGCATGATCTTGCCATGAGATTTTTATGATAGCCTTGTTATATCACTAGAATGCTCTGGTAATTTCTGTAGAATTTTAAAAGGGGCTTACATATTTATCATATTTATGTTGCATAGAAAATAGCCTAGAAATGCATGTTTATGTTAAGGTAAGGTATCTTGGTAATTTTATTAGTTGTTCCTAGCATGGATAGAACCTGTTGGTATGGCTAGTTTGCTGGTATTGTGTTTTTGGTAAACTAGTTTAATTCTAGCTTTATATTTAAAGTGTGTATGTGTAGTGTTTATTTAGGGAATGTCATTTCCTGTGCATTAGTTTATCTTTTTTGACCTGTTCAGTAGGTTTATTTGATAGATTATGACTTGGTTTGCTTCCTGGTTAAATTTGATAAGGGTTGCATAAATAGTTTGCAAGTTATAGTTGTTGCATGTTGCTTGTTACCCTGAAAACAGAGTCTCTGTTTTTGCTGTTTTCAAGGCTGTAGATGTTGGAATTAGGTCGAGAGTGTATTTAATGTTTTGTAGATAATTTTTTAACTTTCCATAGAGTATTTGTTTGCTGCATTTGGAGTTGTAGAACTCCCCTGAGCGATCGCTTTATTGGCAAAGCATGTCTAACCGCCATTTTCCAAGAATTAGTGAAATAGGGTGTTTTGCTTGATGTAGATTATTATTAGGTTTCTTGTGTAGTTATGATCGTGTTTCGACGTAAGAGATATCCGTTTACTAATATCATACATCATAATACATTCATCCATTCCTTGCCGATCATGCATTCCTTAATATTCATCTTTGCATACACAATCATATTGGATCAAAAGGGAAAGCACGTGAAAATCAAAGAGCAGCAGGGAGGACAGTACACATCGAGAAGTGCAGCAAGGGGAGGTCCCGTAAGAAGCGTGACATGTCGTCAAGCTACGGAAGTGCCCAAGGCACCTTCTAACCCTCTTCTCGAAGGCAAGCCACGGTGCATGCTGCCCCTTTCCTATGCTTTCTAACTAAATTGATTTGCGTCCTTTATGTATGTTGATGCATTAAGTTTAGGAAAATGGTTGAGACCGTTGATGCACAGATATCCTTGTTGAAGTTGTTGCCCTATCCTATTTAGGAGTCTAGGTTATAAATGCTCGCATGGTGATTGCAAAGAGACGGTGATTCCGGTCACTTGAGAGGATGTTTGTGGTTAGTCACATGGGTGACTAACAAGCTGCTACTGAGAACCTGTCTAATAAAACATGTTAGATTGGGTGGAACTTGTGGTCTTTCCACCTGGTCGATTAAGGACTCATACTTTGTCGGAATGTGGTCGGAAGTTGAACGTACTTAGCATTTAGTAGGCTCTGCGGGGTCGTGAGCCACGAAGCTCGCAAGAATGTTAGGGGCCAGCCATGCTCGCTTTATCGCTCCTCCTTTGGCGATGGTGGTAGGGGATTTTATTGGGTACAAGAAGATGCGCACGATGGTGTCGGCCCTCGTTGCACGCTCACTTGGTACCGTAGAAGGAGGGGTAGCCGGCAAGACCGAAACTTTTACGCCCCGTAACGCCTTGGGAGTGATCGGGTTCCGGTCATGACGTAGACCTGGTTTGTGTCAGGGTATTCGCCAGCTGGTTTGCAATCGATTCGAATCGCCATCTCTCCCCGGTCGTGAGAACCCGGGTTGCGTCCACGGCAATGTAGTCTTAGTATCACAAAATATGTTATATTATCATGCCGCTGCCGTTAAAATATTGATCAAGTTAATTATGCTATTATTTATATTATCGAGCATATGTCTTTAACCTTGACTATACAAGATCTATGGTTATATGTATAATAAATAACCTTTTAACTTGGAAGAATTCAAGTAGTATGTGTAGGCTCACTAATCAACCTTATTTTCTCGAAATTAAATGTGAGTCACCCCGGCTCTAGATACAGCCAAGCATGATCCTTTGGAGTCTTTTCCTTATTTCTAGTTTCGGTGACGGGTAAGTCTTGCGGAGTACAATTGAGTACTCACGGGTTATTTCCCATCAAGCGGGTGACTCCGTCTAGCATGGTCCAGCCCAGTCTTGATTGTTGCTGTGGTAAAGAATAATGCCTAGGGCATGGCAGTCTCTATATTTTCCTGTCTCATGCTATTACCGGGTTGACACTATGTTGGCACTATTTTATTTTATTTCCGTTGAACAACTAATTGGTTTTAGAAAGCTATTGCTTCCGCACTCTGAAATACTTTGTAAACAAATGTGTTTATCGCACTCGATTATAATATATCGGAATTTGGTTTGAAATACCTGCGGATTTGAACTACCGAGCTCAACGATCTTGGTTGTATTTGTTGATGGGTTTGAAATCACTCCGAGATTTCCGAATACCGGGTTTATATGGACTCAAGTGTAGATCTGCGATTGCTTCGTAATTGCGACTTATACTTGATTTCTTATAAATTGGTCGGCTCTCGCAAGTGACCCGCAAAGGACTTCGGAGGAGTACTAGGAGAACGGTGGTGTGCGTGTGACAGCCCCATCCGTGTATGCTTTTCCGCGTCGATGGTCCTGTGTGTGGGCGGATACTTTGCCGCCGATATCAAGTTGCCATCGCCAGACACCTTGGCCTTTATGGAGGTCCTCCTCGCCCGTGGTCTTGAGGGCGACACTCAGTGACTCGGAGGAGTTGTTGGAGTGCGAATCTGTCGATAGTTTTCTTGTGCTTGGGCGGATGCTTTGCCTCCTAGAGTTCCTAGCGGACACTTTGCCGCTGTTATCTTCTATGGCTCGTCTTCTGTGTTGGCCACCTTTATGTTGAGTTAATTTGTATTAGGTGCAGATAGTCGGGGTTGTCTGGTGGAGGGTCCCTAGCTCCATGGAACAATATGCTACTGTCTCCTGCCCTAATGTTTTTTGCTTTTCGTTTCTATGTTGAGGACTTCGTTGGTCCATGGATTATCCGCGAATCCTTTTATTTCAACTATGTGTATGTCTATTGACCATTTTCTTTTGCTTAATGAAATACGGGCTATATGTCTTGTCTCAAAAAAAAAAAGTAGAGCACACTGAAACAACTTACATATACCAATTCACATTATTGGAACCATGATTGTTTTCTTTTCTGGAGAAATGCCAACCAAAACCGAAACGTGCAGGAATGGCAAACAAAACCCCACTCGATGCTTGCAGTACAAACTCTGTCCGTCGTTGTCTCCTCTCCCTGTTGTTGAGTGTTGACTGGTAGATAAGATCCCATGCCCCCACCGGATCCGGCACGTTGACTTGTTCTCCTCCCTCCAGGACCGTACCATCCCCGCCGCCGGAGTTCAGTCACTTCAGCCAATCAGTCCACACTCCACAGAGCTCCCTCTCTCCCACCAACCCCACGACGGCGGCGGCGGCGGCGCCATGACCTGGAATAACCCCCGTCCTCCTCCCTCCGACGACGCCGACGACGGCCGCCTCCGCGAGCTCGGGTACAAGCAGGAGCTCAAGCGCCACCTCTCGTACGTACGCCGGCCACCTCCACCATATCTCTGCTATATCTTCTTCAGCTCGAGCCTTGGTCTTCCACTCCATCTTCTTACTATGGATCATTCACCGTGTGCACGCGTGCAGGGTGCTGTCCAACTTCTCCATCTCCTTCACCGTCATCTCCGTGCTCACGGGTGTCACCACACTCTACAACACCGGCCTCGCCTTCGGCGGGCCGGCCACCATGACGCTCGGCTGGTTCGTCGCGGGCGTCTTCACCATGGCTGTCGGACTCTCCATGGCCGAGATCTGCTCCGCCTTCCCCACCTCCGGTGGCCTCTACTACTGGAGCGCTCGACTCTCCGGCCATCGCTGGGCGCCATTTGCCTCCTGGATCACCGGATGGTACATACATACTCTGTCTCTTACACTGTATGACTTGTTCCTTTTTATTTTACATAAAAATGCATGGAATCTTTATCTGGGGTCATGAAAAATGATACCTTTATTTGCAATCATGAACGCTGCCATCGCTGGTCAATGATCTTGGCTTGGAGTACTCTTGTTCAGTACTATTTATGGAAGTATATACTCCCTCCGTCCCTAAATAGATGTCATTCTCGCTTCCCCGGCGAGTCAACGTTTTCAAACTACCGGCAATTATATATTATAAAATATATAAATATTTATGTAAAATAATTAGTATCATCGGAAAGATCTTTAAGTCTAGTTTTTTAATAAATTTATTTGGAGATATAAATGTTGCACGTTTTTTTTACAAACGCAAAAAAGTTGAGAAAGTTTGACCGGCACGCATCCCATAGCGACATCTAAAAAGGGACAGAGGGAGTATATGTGCGTTGACTTTACAAAGTACCGTTCCATTTACTTGTCATGTTTCCAAATGTTCATGCTCTTCTCTATGAAACCATCACCTCATTTCTTTCTACTAGCCTCTAACACGTACCTACCGTTTCTATGCTCCTGTAACTTTCAGGTTCAACATTGTGGCACAAGTAAGTAAGCAATCCCTTTTCTGAATCTCCATTAGTTCCTCTCGTCAATCTTCAGAGTTCAGTCTCAGCTCTCAGACACTGCTCCAATACACCTCCCTTTCAATCTCTGCAGTGGGCAGGCACTGCCAGCATCGACTTCTCGCTGGCACAGCTCATCCAGGTGATCATCCTTCTCAGCACTGGGGGCAACAATGGCGGCGGCTACATGGCGTCAAAGTACGTCGTCTTCGCCTTCCATGCAGGGATTCTGCTCAGCCACGCCGCCATCAACAGCCTCTCCATCACTTGGCTATCTCTGCTCGGACAGTTCGCTGCGCTTTGGAATATGCTAGGTAGTAATGTCTGCATCACTTCAATTATAAAGCCAAACGTACACATATCATTAAGCTTGCTTAAGATGTGCATGATATCTGTCTGTCCTTTTCAGGTGTCTTTGTCCTGATGATCGCTGTACCGGTTGTTGCTACTGAGAGGGCCAGTGCAAAGTTCGTTTTCACCCATTTCAACACTGGTAACAGCGCTGGAATCCACAGTAACATCTACATCTTCGTTCTGGGGCTCCTTATGAGCCAATACACACTGTCAGGATATGACGCATCTGCACACATGGTAACAACACACCAGAAGAAAACAAAAACTTTTACTGTTATAGGAACTTATTACTATGGTAATTAAGTATGACTAATGTCCTAATAATGAATGTGCTGCTTAATTTGGCTCTATGATGCAGACTGAAGAGACGAAAAATGCAGGCAGGAACGGCCCGATTGGGATAATCAGTGCGATCGGTATATCGTTGGTAGTAGGCTGGGGGTACATTCTTGGCATCACGTTTGCAGTGAAGGACATCCCCTTCCTCCTCAGCCCCGACAACGATGCAGGAGGGTACGCGATCGCTCAGGTGTTGTACCTCGCCTTCAAAAGCAGGTATGGGAGTGGTGCTGGAGGAATCGTCTGCTTGTGGATCGTGGCTGTCGCCATATACTTTTGTGGCATGAGCTCCATGACTAGCAACTCAAGGTGATCGTCCATCCTCTGCTTAATTTGTCATTAAGATGTCTGAAGAACTCTATATACGATCGCTGATGGCCGACAAGCTTCTTCATGATTAGAATGACTTATGCGTTCTCGAGAGATGGGGCGATGCCGTTTTCACCCATCTGGCACAGAGTTAACAAGAAGGAAGTGCCGATAAACGCAGTCTGGCTCTCAGCTTTCATCTCCCTTTGCATGGCATTGCCGGTAACTACACTGAATCTTTTATCAGTTCACTCCTATTTTAACAACCTCTAATCAGATCAGATCATTGCAATGCATGATGATTCACTCTGTTTGTTTCCAAATCATCCAAAAATTGCAGTCTCTGGGCAGCCTGGTGGCGTTCCAGGCGATGGCATCCGTGGCGACGACCGCAGTCTACATCGCCTACGCGCTGCCGATCCTCTTCCGCGTGACGCTGGCGCACAACCGCTTCGTGCCAGGCCCCTTCAGCCTCGGCCGGTACGGCGTGCTCTCGTGGGCTGGGTCGCCGTCCTCTGGGTTGCCACCATCACCGTGCTCTTCTCTCTGCCGGTGTCGTACCCGGTGACCAAGGACACCCTCAACTACACTCCGGTCGCCGTCGGCGGGCTCTTCGCCATGATCCTGTCGTCGTGGATCGTCAGTGCGAGGAGATGGTTCACGGGCCCTGTTACAAATTTGGGAGGATAGGGTGGTGCTGCTGCTGGGTTCGTGTGATTTCAGGTGTAACTGCTGTTAATTGTAGGATTAGATGTTAATTCAGAGTGCTAGTGGTAACAATGAGAAAATTGTTATTGTACGACTCAACAATGGCCTTCGCTATCATAGGATTTCAATAGCTGACTTTGCTAAAATGATATTTGAAACATAGGCATTTTGTTATACATGACATTTGGTCCTTTTTAATCACTATTCTCATGTCAAATACATTTGGTCCTTTTAGTCAGCATACATAAGAGTTTATATATACTAATATACATACACAAGCGTTGCTACCTACTGCGACAACTCTATCTTGTTCTCGAACTCTCTCTTAGGCAGTTGTTACTGGATGCTCTGCATCAGCTGTTACTGAACTCTCTCTTCAATCTTCAAATTCCAATGCCTTGGCTAAGTCGTCCCAGTCATCTTCGTCTTGGTCTTGAAGCGCAGGCGTAGTAGCAGCAGGGGGCAGCGCCGGATGAGCTGGTGCAACCACTGTTTGTTCGACGGCTTCAAATGGATCAAGTATCCTCCTCTGCTTCGACTGGACAGGCACGTGTACCACCGGGGGAGTTGGCAGTGGCACTGGAGAGCGTTGCGTCCGCATTGCAGGACGGATTGGATGTGGTTGTGGTGGTGCCAAGGGCAGCTTGGCAACAGCGGCGAGGGGCGAGCTGGTCGGGACAACTGGCGGCGGCGCACACGACGGCTGAGGTGGTGGCATGAAGAAGGCACCCGCCGGATTTGTAACAGGATCCCGTCGCATTCTCTTGGCGCACGGTGGCGACATGGGCGGCGCTGCTGGCCTCTTGGTTACCGGCGCCGCCGCTGGCTGCATCTGCATCTGCATGATGACGGCGACAGGCGGTGGCGGTGCTTGTAGCGTGAAGGAGAAATACGTCGCGGATTCCTTGTGCGCCGCGGATGTTGAGGCAGCTCTGGGAGACACGTACATCTTGCACAAGACGAACTGGCTGCTCTCGCCAGCGGCGACGGAGCAGGTGCAGGAGTACTCTTCCATGAGCCAGTCCGTGTACACCCCGCCACTCTTCTTGTACCGAAGCTTCCTGAGCTCGCCGACCTTGGCATCATCATCATCCCGCCGCCGCGGCCCTTGATGTCCGTCGTGTTCTGCGCGTGCCAGGACCCGTCTCTGGCGGTGCCCCGGGCGCGTTTCCTGCTGGCGGCGCTTGGAGTGAAGAAGAAGCGGTCGCCGGTCCTGGGCAGCGGGCAGAAGTGGCGCGCGAGGTGGGCAGGTGTGCAGGCGTACACGTCGGCGTGGTGGACGACGGGGCGGACGGCGTCGTGCAGCGGTGTTCCGGAGATGAGGCGTGGCAGGTAGTACGTCACGGCTTCCGACGGCGTCGGGAGGAAACGGAAGCCCCGGCTGAAGATCTCCACGCCTAGGGCTGCCGCCATCTCCTGGAAAGGGAACGGATTTTTGAGGAACCAACAGGATGGATGTTTCGATTGAGACCTCGGTGGATTGATTTATACTCCAGGTGCAAAGCGGTGGTCGAGTCTGCACTATGTGTTTTCTGGTCGGATTCACCAGTTACTGAGCTAGGTTAATGTTAGGATGGAGACCACGGTCACGGTGTAATCCAGGACGGCGGCGCCAGCTTCAAAAGATGACATCCATATTTCAGTAGCACAAACGCAGCACAGAGAAGGTTTTACTTACTTTGCTATCAAGCAAATCAACGAATAACTGTATCAATGGCACACAAACCAAACCAGCGACAGCTAATTCAAATCACTTATCTAATGACAATCAACACACGCACGCTAAACTAGTAAACTATCAACACAATGGGGTTTTACTTACAGAAAAACTATCTACTAGCTACATACAAGGAGAACCAACAGTCCAAAACGCATTAGGGTAGATCTAGTGCTCTAGAGTTACACGCAATCGTTGTATTCACTTACGCCAGTGTTGTCAGCAGTCTAATGCTGGTGCTCACCTTCATCTTGCAGCAACTGCACGGGCCTATTTGTATGATAGAGGGCCAGATCTCGACACCGTGAATCTCTGCATCGAGCCAGCCCCATGGCTGCTCCCAGAGCTTGAGCCCTCGACGAACTTCACCTTCCTGCTCGCACTGAAGTCGAGCGGTCCAGAGCGCCTCATGCTCCGCAGCTGTCCGGTCCTCTTATCCACATCGTAGCCATCATCATGATGGGACCCTGACGAGCTGTAGTAGCTTGGCTCGAAGGTGTGAGACCTGGGAGTTGTCTCTGGTCTTTGCCTTGCAGATGGGGACGCGTGTGCTAGAGAGATCAGAGGTGACTGCCTTGGGGATTGCTCCATTGGTTCCGAGGCCATCAGTGAGGCTCCATATAGCTGGTGGTATATTGAGCGCAGGATGGTGTACGGTATGTGAACTTCTAAGGTGCTCCTCGGGAGGTAGGGGGACAGCTCGCAGAGTTGATCCAGGAATATCAGCTTTGGAACAATGTGTGGCCTGCATTTAGTGTCATGTAGCAAACAAACTATAAACCTTGCCAGCCAAAATCTAAAAATGCAGTGTGTCCCAGGTCAATCAAGTACCTGCTAGTGTCGTTCCATGAATCCAGGACGATCCCTGCAGACAATTTGACATAGATCTGCACAGAAGATTTAATATTTGCTTCTGCTGAGACACGGCTTGGTAACTCAGCCTCCTGCAGCTCATCTGTATGCCCATTTGAAAGAGAATTTATTCGCTGCTCCCTTTCGACCCTAGTGTATTCGCTTCCCCCAACTACAGCACTTACACACCTGCACAAATGCAAGAGGTGGATTCGATCCAGTCACCTGTATCTTATCCCTAATGCACAACTGTGTAATAGAAACTTTCAAATAAAAGCATCTATAATATAGAATAAGAACTAGGAAAGGATTTTAGGAAATCAATGGTCAATATAATAGTGAGAGAATAGTCTGATGAGAATAGCTAGAATCAAAGGTAAGAGGCTTTGCCTATCATGGATACCGGTGACTTAACAAATGTTGACAACAAACATAGACTTGCACCAGTCAAACATTATTACAGGAAACAAGTCCTTACCTTGCTAGGCAGCGCAAATTGTTATTGAATCCACCAATACTGACATCATAAACAGCACCATTCCAAATGTTGGACACCATAAATGCAGCACAAAGGTACGGAAGTAGGATCCAAGAGTTATCATTAGCTGCACCAGCTTCTGCCAGAATTGAGTGTACCCACTCAGCATCATGTTTGTCACCAACACCAACACTGCTTGCAACCTTTCTCAATCTGATTATCTCATTTTTATCAGGTACCTCGTCTGGCAACTGCAAGGCTAATCCTTTGAGCAGAGAATATATGAGAGGTACTTTCTCTTCAAGGACTGCTCCAACAGCCTCAACCAACAGTCGACGGAAAGTTATTGCCTGCCCTGCTTGAATACATAGGTCAGCCAATGTTTCAAGATCAATAATTTGCTTCAGATTCGCATCCCTTTCAATCCTATCGCCGGAATTTACACTTCCAGCTAGACCCTCTAGGGCATCACGATTTGACCTCAATGCTGAATCAATACAATTTAAAAGCGCAGATGTATGCTCCCTTAGCATCTTATCCATTTTATCTATTCCATAGCCACCAAAAAGACGAACAAGTGATTTAAGTTCTCTTTTATCTGTAAATGCTTCAGCTAAACATCCACCACCAATAGGTTGTGAGCTCCTGAAGCAATTTTGGATTGCATCAAAAGCAATTCCAATGCGAGAAACATCCTTTACTACATTCTCAATATACCAATTGCATAACATCTCAACAGCAGATCCCCCTCCTTGTGTCCCCAATGGAGTCTCAAACATTTGCAGATTGGGAAATGGACCAGTATAGCTCTCTGCTAGCAGCACTTCACGTATGCCTTCGGTAAGGTCCATACTAATATGCTGCTCTGCTAGATGGATGATGCCCAGATGTCTTCTTAGAAGAGATTCTATAACTGACGGTCGCTGAATGCAGTTCTCAGTTCTAATCATACTATGAAATCTTCTCCTGAAATTTCCTACGATGCAGTCTCTCATGTACTGTGAAATTAACAGAATCTAGTTAAGTCGAACAACTCATTGCAATTGTCTTTATTCCAATAAAAGCTTCTTATATCTAAAAAAGTGTAAGTCAAACAAGAATATGCATGCCAGAACTTTAAGGAATAAATAAGAAGTAATTTCCTTTTAAAAAAACAAATTACTTGCATCATTCTTTTTAGATCCCTTTTGTCATAAGATTATTACTCCCTCCATTACGAAATATAAGGCGTCCAGCAATTTTCTTTTTTTGATTTTTTATAAGGCGTGACATTAGAATCGAGGTGAAGAAAGTAAATGGACGTGCAGCATTGAATAGAATACGGCGCTTTTCCTAATCACCCGGCGGCTGCACGCTTTTTCTAATCACGTGGTTGGCTGTGCGCGCTGCCTTTGGCAGTTTGCATGCTGGCATGCAAACGACGCTTTGCATTCCGGCCACGTGGTCCTCTTTCTTCCTTGTTATCTGCAGTTCCTTGGTATTTGGGATACTAGCCTATATGCCTTATAAAAAAAGATAGAGGGAGTATCTTATAACATAAAAAAATAAGGATATTATCCACCAGCTTAATAGCCATTATCCATCAACCATCTTATTATGGCATATTATTTGTTATCCTAAAAACCTAATATGTTGTAAGGTTCCCAACTAGCTAATATGTTAGCCCACCCAACTAGCTTGGGACTAAAGGCTATGTTGTTGTTGTTGTTGTTGTTGTTATTATTGGTGTAAGGTTCCCAAACATGCATATTTACTTCCTCCCAGTGAACATAAATTGTACATACCTCACGTAGAACAAAAACATGGTTGAGAACACAAATAGGCTCCATGTCATTTAGAACAGAACACAAACTTGTTAGCCTTTGCATAGCAGCTTCCAGCCTGTTTTTGAGGCATAAATAATTATACTGAATTTAATAGAATGATGGCAACATTTAAACAATGGTGTGAAGTAACATATTGACTGACATTTTAATTGATGAACTGTTATCAGGATAGCTCTCATATCCTGGAGTTAACAAGCTTGATACACCTTTTGCTCTTGTTGTGTTATTTAGGCGAAGAGCTGCTTGCTCTGGGGAAAGCTGGCAAGATTTTAGAAGTGAGACTTAAAAGATATAACCTACAAGTCAAAAATCACAAATATAAACCTATAGAAGTTATCTACCTGCATCTCTAATGAGCCAAATCCACCTTCTGAATCTAAAATATTTATCAAACCTTCCAATCCACCCATGATAGACTCAATAAGGGGACTCCACGTAAGAGATAGAATCTCTACCAATTTTGTTAACCTACATTGCAAACAAAGAAAGATTCACCAATTAATATGCCAAACATGGGGAGACAAGTGCAACCCTGTAGAGGAGGAATCTCAGTAATAGATTGGGGACATATTGTTATGTCATAATAAGAGTTGGAGCATATAGGATTATTATGTCAATGGCAGTTCAAAGCCTTCACATCCCAAGGCATAGGTGGCTGGCTTGCTTCTTGCTCAACAGATCAAGCATAGCAAATGTCCATCTTACCAAGCAAAATTTAATAGCATATGTGTCTCCTTATAATACTTTACTAATCCTCAAAGCCAGCCATGTTGCAGAGCACATCTTCAGGATGCTGTAAGCATCAAAATAATGCTCAGACTGAAATCATATAGTGAATTTAAATATACACCTCTTCAGGAATAATTGCAGAAGCACATTCTGGAAAACTGCAAGCAGCTCCAAGCCAAGCACAACAATGTTGTGGACGACCTTCTGGGCCAAACATTGTATTTCTGAAGACCTGTGGGTCCCAGCCAAAAAAAAGGACTTATTATCAGCCTAAAAGTCTAGTTACTAGAAAAGATTTAAAAGTACTATTCGAATCACACCACAATATAAACTTACTGTGGTAAGATGCTGATGATAAAAGTAGAGTTTCTTAAGGCTTCCATGTTTGGAGAGTTGGCTCTCAAGTTCATCCACACATCTGCAGAGCATGTCAACGCTAGTGAGATTCAAATGATTCTTAAAGAATTTTGAGTCAAATTCAAGTATTTGAGTTCTTGCCAAAAGCACAATAACATAGAACAAGAACTATGCAGATGGATGCACGATAATCAACTACTTTAGTTATTCTACTTTACCAACTAGATTTGTAGTAGTGTAAAATATAGAGATAAGGGAATGCAGTTAAATGGCATAAAGATGGTATAGGCAAGGTGTAATTTTAGGAGCATGAAATAGGATTATTTATTTATGTTGGGCCAATTATGCTAAGCACCTTATAGAAGCTGGAGTTAACTCAATACCACACTAACCGTATCAAAGACATATAATGAGAAATTACCATCCCATGCTTGGGCGGGGCCACATGCTATTGACAGTTTGACACATAGGATAGCATTTTCCAAATCATGTCCGTTTCAGGAAAATATTGGCTGGCAAAATAAGATAAAAATCTAGCTAACTCAAATTAAAGCAGATCTTTCAAATCACCTTGACCAATTATATGCCGCATTGCCTTCTGACACCAAACCTTCCTTCCCAGTGGACACAGTAGCCTTCTCCAAGTGCTTAATGTTTATCGAGGATCGTGAAGACGTAACTATCATCAAAATGGAGAGCCAGTGCTTGCGCAAATCCTGCAGCATCAGTATCAGGTTTGAAAAGTTCAAAAGGTAAACTTCAATGGAAGACTAAGCATATAGAATTAGATAAACAGTTGGTGACATACTTTTCGCTGGCTAATGCAATCAGCAATGTAAAAGAAAACCTAAACCAAGGTGTGAACTTTCAAGTTTCAACAAGCAATAGAATATGGTGTTTATTAACAACCTTCAACATGATTAAAAATAATAAAATTGTCAACACAGAAAAGGGGTCAGGTCAGGTAACGTTCAATGGAGCACAATTCATAGATAATGAGTTTGAGGAGAAGCAAAGTGAGCACTTTTTATCAACAAAAATAGCCCTGGTGGTAAAGCAAATATATTCTCATCAATATGTAGAAGTTAATTTTTCAACTACAGCATTGAAAAGTATTCAAAACTACTCCGTACCTTACAATCCAGAATCTTGATAAATATTAAAACTGCAGTTATCTACATGTAGACTTAAAACATGTGCTACTGCTCAAATGAAATAGTTTTGAGAAGGAAAGCATGAGTGCTGGAAATTATGCATAACAAACTTGAACTGAAATTGTATAATGTTGTGTGGATCAACAAGAAAAACTTAAGATCAATCTACCTATTACTGGGCATACGAAATTGTATTAACAACAAGAGTGCAGAAGTTGTAGGAAAATTTGGTTTATATCTTCATAGGTCATTGACATTGAGTAAATCTGTATATGATATTAGGAGTTTAACTTACAGTCAAGTCAGCGGTAATGGCAGGAACACTTTCCCCTGAGGTTTTGGAATGTTCTCCAGACAATGGAGGACTTGTTGAAAAAAGGCCCTTCAGTGTTGCATCTAGGTCAAGAGCAACCATTCCTGGAGTACCAAGTAAGAACCGTATTCTTCCAGCACTGGATGACAAATATGATAATGCATAACCTTTATTGCTGCAAAGAGGAAAAGGTACCATTTGATAAAAATGGAATTTTTTTATAACACTGCTACTTTAGGACATTAAGACAAACTTAAAGTTTTTCCGTTTGCATAATACTTTTATTTGCCCCAAAATAAAGAGATGTGCATCAGTATATAAGTTCAGCACTGAAAAATCATAATCTTAAAATTTTACTGAATTCATCCTACCAGTTGAATCTAATACACTATATTCTAAGAAGATAGTGCTTGCAACATGAACTAAGCAAACATTAACTAGCCCAGAATGGACTACCAAGAATGGGCATGCCAGCTTCACCTGTTCTGACTTCAACATCATAATATGGTAGTTTACACATAATCACTATAAGAGGCAGCTACGAACAAGGAAAATATTAAAAGAAACACTAAAATAAGGCAACAGGCTTGGAAGAACCTGCTATGTATTTACGAACCAGGCAACAAAGTTTGCCTATTCCATCTAGTAAGAAACCAATAGTTGGGTCTGTCGCATCCTGAAAGTTCAGCCAACAATTAGTATGGAAGGGAACAACGATTTTTTTTTGTTATTATTATTGAGATGAGGAGAATCCTCTGCTTTTAGAAAGCAATAGGATATTGGAACGATTTATTGAATCCAAGGAAAAATTAACATCAGAGTAACTCACAATATCAACAGTTTTCACTCGAGTAGATTTTGATGCTGCAACCCCCACATGTTGGAAGTACCAAATCACCTCGCATTGAGACAGAGCAAGAGCAGAGAAGACCATCTGCATGATGTGCCGACAAATTATATACATCAAGTGTGGATCATCAGTATATAAAGGCTACTCAAGTCTCATGGAATCTACCAGGTTGTCCTTAGTGCACAGAGAAATATTCTCTGGATCATCAGTAGCTAGTAAATCCAAATTAATCATTTCTGCATTTATTTTCTCTTTCTTACTAATTATCCTCTATTTTTTCACTATTATATTAATAATACAAATATATAGCGCAATATAATAGTGTTTTCCCTAAAAAGGATATTATTTACAGATAGGTTGCCTTACATAAAAGTTGAATTGTCTAACAGTGTAAAAAAAAAAAAAAAAGATGTCAAATATGTCCAACGCCCCAGAATAACTGGTAAATGTATGGTAGGGTACATCTTTTATCATGGTTATCAAGGAGGTAAGGTGAGGCGTGGTGACTGGCTACTGCCTTACGCCTAAGCAACTAAAAGTGTGAGGTGAGGTGACAGCGACACCTTGAGAATTTAAGGAAAACTTAAACAGCAGCTTAGAGCAGTAGAAGAGAAAAGAAAGTGGGCTGGCCCAGCTCCCTCCCTCATTCCCTACCAATGCCGTTCCACCTCTGCCCAGATGCGCTGCTCTGCTTCCTCCCACCCCTCTGCTTCCCCCTCCCTCACTGCTCAATCTTAAGGGGAAGAGGGTGCGACCTCCTGTTCCTCTACCGCTCACTGGTGAGCTCCCCTCCCCCCACCATTTCTCCCACGCACTTGCGCTCTCGATTATGCCCGCCATTTCTCCATGGATCTCCCACTTTTTCCTGCCGTGCCACGAGCAATTTGGCACAGTTCAGACGTCAAAGCGCCATTTTTTGGACGCCTCGGCTGTAATGCCGACACCATACAAATCTATGGCGAGTTGTCTGCTGTGGGTGTCATGCGTGCAGCACTTTTGCGCTTAAGTGATGCCTTAATAACACTGTCCTTTATCATTAAGTTTTTTGTTACATTATAAATTATAAACATTTTACATTCATCAGAAGCTCAAGCATCATTCAAAGAGACTAATATTAGAGATAACATAAAAATAACAAATGCCAGAATCTAATGCATCAACTTTGATGTCTCATTTATGACAATCAAGTAAAGGTAATAGATTAGTAGTTAACAAAATGTGATACTTGGCACCAAACCTGAATATTAGGTGCTAGGAGGCTAGGTTGATCTGTGAAAAACAAAACCATCCTTCCAATTTCCTGCTTAAGAAGAATTCTCCTTTCACGATGCAAAGCATCACATGACACTAGTGCTTGCTCATGCACTTCCCTGTAGAGAGTTAACACAAAACATTAACAAATATCTCAAGAATGACGTCGCATAGATAAAATCAACAAGTCCAATAAAAAAAGTAATGACACCAGAAGGGAAAAATGCTAGGTAAAATAGTTCCCAAGTCATCCAGTTAAAAGTCAAAAGAACCAACAAAGAATAGGTTATCTGAACTAGTGGCAAATCCAAAAAAAAAAAAAAAAAATATGCAGAAAGACTTCAAAAAAAACAATAATCAAAGTATTTAAGGTAAATAGCCCAAACTTGTCGAAAGAACCCTTCATATTACAAGCTGTTTTTGGAGCATAGGGAAAAGTATAAATGAAAAGGCTGTGCAAGACATACGTTAACATTCTCTCAACCTGCTTTGCAACATTGTACTCCAGATCAGCTTCCTTTTGCTTAGTTCGCCAGATTTAGCCATTCTCTTTGATTCTAGAACTTTTGGAAGAACGTATAGTTGATAATGTTCATGAAGTAAGATGTACTACACAAACAAATGAAAGACCAAATTAGATAAGTGACACCAAAGAATTAATCATGCTACCACATTGTCTTTAATTTTACCTCATCTCTGAACAGAGGAAGTATTAAGTTCTCTTTCAGAACAACCTGAAAGTGACCAAGAAGAAACAAATCAAGGCTAAATCACAAATGACATGCTGGTTACACAGAGGAATCTAGTTTGGTAAATATTTACTAATACTAGTACCGTTTCTTGTAATTGATTCATGAAAGATGCTTTCAACCAAATCCATCTAAAATTAGAAATAAACAAATGTTTTTAAAAAGCCGCCATAGGACCAAATCTAGACTTACCAGATACCAACATAAGACTTCTTATAGTCCACCATACCCCACCTCGCACTGCACAACAAATCACATTCCTCGGTTCCCTCCACTCAACGCTTCTCCACTCCTAAACCCTAGACCTTCTCCCTCCGCCGCTCCGCGCCGCCGCGCCCAGACCAGATCCGCGCAGCAGGGTGTCCCTCCACCACCGATCGAGCTCCCGATCCGCGCGGGGAGGGCGGCCGGCGCCGCAGGGCTTGGCCGGGGACTTCAAGGGGCTGGAGACAGAGGAGGAAGGGAGTGGTTCCATGGTGGTAGATCCACCGCTTTGCCGCCGAAGATGGACTCCTCCGTCGAGAAGGGGAGGGGCGCTGGATCCCGACGAGCGCCCGCCGACCTCGCCAAAGCGAGACCAAGGCCTGCAATGAGTGCCACACCACCAAGACTCCCGATGTGGCGCAGGGGGACCCCGCGGACCCATGTCGCCAGTGCAACGCGTGTGGGCTCCGTGCATCGAAGAGACAGGAGGTGATGGGCCTGGACTCCAGCAGCAAGGCCGGCGACGGCGAAAAAGCAGCGGCGGCAGCAGCGAAGAAGAAGGCCACCATGGCGCCGCCGCAGCATCCGTGCAGGAGAGGGAGAGGGAAGAGGCGGACGAGCTCCACATCGTGGGGATCAGCAAGGAGGTGGTGCTCAAGCAGCGGCGGATGCACCACAGGCAGCGCCTCAGCGAGGAGGAGCGTGCAGCAATCCTGCTCATGGCGCTCTCTTCCGGCGTCGTGTACGCCTGACTTCACCTCCACCTAGCACCGCACCATACGAAGGCGGTGAGAGGAGGAGACCGCCAGTGGTCCTGCAAGCCTTAGATTTGCTCGACCTGCGGCAGGATCTAAGCCTAGAGATTCTTCTGTCTCTCTCTACCCCCTTTCCCCCTCTGGATCTAGGCTAAGTTTTCCCGGCTAAGTCTTCTAAAAAAAAGTTTTCCGGCTAAGTAGTAGTTCATCAGTTCGAACAAAAAGCAAGTTGGCTAGCAGCTCACTCCTTCCTGTTCTTGCCCCCACACCTCTAGTTGTAATCCTACTGCTAGTAGTGTGCTAGTAGGTGTCTTGTAACTTTCTCTTACAATGTAAGGAGAGATTATGATAAAAAAAAAAAAACTTATGATAAAATGGATTGAGAAAAAAAAAAATGTATGTGCCACTATGTTGGTGGATGTAAGTGTAAAAGTGCCCAATCAAAACCATTATATACACCATAATGATTAACTATTCAGGAAAAGCGAGTACGAAACTAACAAAATAAAGACATGGGGCATACCATAGCAACATCTATACTGGTCACCCTAAGCAGTTCATCAGGACAAACAAGATATCCAAGAAGAACCCACTCACGGTATGATGTGACATTAGCCAAGTCTTGGGCCCTCTGGAAGGAAACAGAATCACGTTAAATCTCTAAATTAGTAAATTATAATACATCTTTATCATGATATTGGCAGAATAATGAACAGACATTCATGCTCTCATGACTTATCATCTCAGTGAAAGTACTAACCATTGGATGGGCAGAATTTGTTAGGATGTCTGGATAACGTGGATGAAATGGACTGAGGAAACCTTCATTCCTTAACTTCTTTGTATCAGTTGAAAGAAAGATAATTGGGCCAACAGCTTCCAGGACCTGAGCAAAACATTACAGCCCACCAAAAACAATTTAGATAGAAAATCTAAGTCAGATGCTGTAAAGGTACTAACAAAATGCATGTGATTGCAAAATTGTTTAACTGCTGATGTATAGTGTATTTCAATTTATAAATTCATAGCACGAAGCATTTATCTTAATATCATACACCCTGTGAATAAAGATGGGTAGACAATCTCTGCTACAGAAGATGCTCAACGCCACATCAAGTGCTCACAAAATCCATAGAACATACTCGAATCCAATCTTTTATATTAAAATATAACAGCAGAGATAGGATATCGAATACAGAAGGGAAAAAAAGCTTGGCAATAAGAACGGCAAGTAAAACAAATGGAAAAAAATCACAAAACTAGTCAAGCAACAGAGTGTAAGAAAAGTAATTGGCCCTCCAAATATACTACGATGCTAATGCAAGTTTGCAAAACTGACCCTAAGAAGCTTTTTCTGCAGCCTATTTCATGATCATAGTACAGAATGATGGGAGGAAGTAGCATGTAACACATTTAGGAGTTGAACAGTCGATTAGCATGTAACACATTTAGGAGTTGAACAGTCAAATAGCATATGAAGCTTATTACTACTGCAATGGAGAATGACATGAGTACCACCTCTCCAATTCTTGGGCTCACAAAATTAAGATCTTCATGCAACCCCTTGATAGGTGGATCATAAGAATCCACAAACTGAACCAATCTGTGTATGTGTATATATATATATACAATAGTCAGTGAACAAGAACCTATAGAGAAGACTGGACATAACAAAAAATGATAAGGTAACAATAAACCATTCATGACACAAAAAGAGTATCACAGGGATGTGGTTAAATAGTCCCTCTGGTCAAACAGATATTTGACTTTGCATGGTCTTCGATGCATACCTTTGACCACTAATTTATTCTAGAGTATATACTTAAAATCCTCCAGATTTATGAGATGCTGCAAGTATTTTTTTTCAAGACGATTCTACACATATAACTTAAAATGTTTTCAAACTAAACAATAAAAATTATTGATGTTTGTAGTTTTTGTTCTCCAAAACGCAGGAGAGCTGCGCATCATTATATTAAGAAGATAATAAAATGGGATGAGAACCCTATTGATGTTTGTAGTTTATATAAGGTTTAGCTAAATCTTGTCCAAATGGCATTTTTTTTATGGACGGAAAGAGAAGTGCACAGGCTACAGTCTGTGGTACCACTCGAGATATAAACAATAAAACATAGAAAATGTGCAACAATGATGGTGTTTAAATTCAAAATTCTTATATGAGTGATTAAGATATTTATATGTATAAATGCTCAGGGTGGTCATAGTGGTCATGTTGTTTGCTAGAATGAGCGCTACTGTAAGCACCCCCCCCCCCCCCCGCCTTCTCTCTAATGTGTCCTTTGTTCTTTTGTTTTCTTGTTGTGGTTGATAGGGGATTCTTCCTCTCCTATTGTACTATTCCCTTCTTAATGAAATAACAAACAGCTCTCAAAGGGGGAGAAAAGATATTTATATTAGTACACAAGTGCCAATACTTGAAAAGAAGCATACTCAGGCTTACGTACTGTTGACCTTCAATTTTTTAATTATGTTTTGCACTGCACGCATATTTGTATTTCCATTTTAGCAATAATCAAGAATAATGTTAACACACATGATTAACTAATAAAGAATGATCTATATTTGTTTTCATGCAATTTTATAACACATCAACAACTGGCATATAGAAATGGCAAATTACGATGAACAATATAATCCTAGTGTTAAAAAAAAGTTTTAAAAGGTGGAAGCAGCTTTTAGTTTCCAAAGGTAATGCCCATACCGGTGATAAAACTCACAATCACGACCACCCTTCAGCATTACGTGCAAGATGTTGTAAACCTGGAGGATCATCTTTCTTGGCATCTGCAAACAGAAGTTCAGGTAGGACATTATTTCGTAAAAGAGGAAATTACTATTTAGAGTAGTAATATATCTCAGATACAATGAAATTAAGAACATAGTTACCTTGTCAGAGAAAAGATTCACTTTCGGACAAATGAACAGAACAGATCCATAAAAAGCATGAAGAATTAAAGAGTTCTGGTGTGGCTGTGAAAACAATCAAACATAATCAATTACGCAGACAATTACGACAGGTTATTTCAATGAAGACCAAGAGATCTCTTACCAGCAATGTTATGACCGTGCTGCTCAAATCCAAAATAAGTCGCAAAGCTTGTTCGCGAAAATGCCAGCAAATCAAGAAGCAACTGATGGGATGAAATTTGGGAGGAAATCAGCAAAATGAGAAAGAAAAAACATCGTCAATGGAAACGAATGTAATTAAGTAAACTAATAAGTCAGTAATTTCTACATTCACTTTTATGGCATAGAAAGACATGATTAGTTCCGGCAGTGCATCACTCTAGCTATGGACCTATGGTACCAATTGTTTGCACATATTCTAACAAGCCTTTTGCAAATTGCATGTACAGATTTTTTTTGGTTCATATAGTAAGCTTGACAGCAAAGTTAGGCTGCCAAAAAAAAAAAAAAGGCTGACCATGCTAGCATGTGCAACCTTCACGGATACCATATCTGATGAACTCCAGTTTGGAAATGTAACAGGTGAAACGACAAATAGAAAATAAGCCAGTGCAATAAGTCACACAGAATTAGAGCAGGTCAGGCACATATAAGCTGAACAAAGATGCTCAGTTACTGAGAGCAGATAGCAGAATATAGTAAAACTCATAGATTAATTGATGAAATCCACTTTTCACAGTTTTGACAGACCTGGGTAATACCATACACAGATTGCTTCAGATTGCAGCATGTTTTTCATTAACAGAAAGAGGGGGTTTTCCCTAAAGGTTCAGATTTATTTATATGCTTGGCACATACCAGGATCCACTGCTCAAGATTGTGCATGTAGCCTTCAGCATTCTCGTTTAAAGCATCAAGAGCGAACTTATCTACCTGCAAAGCAGTAGAGTGATTGACTCGCCAGTCAGTCGCTACCATATTAAACTAAATGAACTCTAGGAAGGGAGCCAGAAGAGCTGTGAACAGCTGAAGAGAAGTGAATCCTTACCCTTTCCAGCTGCAGTTTGTTTGGATGCTCAGGAAACTTTTTTTGACAGCGTGATGCAAATTTTTGGGAAATTTGGAAAGACACCAGCTTTCCAAAATGAATCAGAGAACGTGTGTGTGTTTGGATCTGGATAGTCCAGGATGCTGTTCAGCCGATACATTTTGGCCAGCAAGCCTTCCGCAACCTTTGACAGCTGAACGACCGGCTCCATCTGAAGATGTTTGTGGCTACCAGCAGAAGAACCTTGCGGCCCATCAACACCCATGTTCCTCCAGGCTGCCAATGCCGAAGGAATTGGTTCTTCAACACTTAGATACTCAGACCATCGGGACATACCACCGTCAACATCTTTGCTTTTGAACGAAACATGGGCCATCTCTCCTTAAGTAGAGAGGAGCTGCCTCGTCTTCAGCTGCATTGCAAGTATGGACGCGTAAGTTGAGGAAAAGCATACACTTCCCACACCCGCATGAGTTAAATTGGAGTGAATGACATAGCAACCTACATCAGCCCACTTCATGGCCTGGTGAAACAAAACAGGCAATGGTTTCACATTTTAAAATTACAGACATACCATCGGTTACCATCAAAATATGCTCACTAGTGGCCGGCCTAATGGATAAATGAAGCGGTTTAAAATTGAATAAATTCACTGGTGGCCCAATGGATAAATGAAGCAGTTTAAATAAAATTAAATAAAGCATAAATGGAAGAGGAACAGAGCTCTAGCCCAATCTTGAAACAGCAAACACAACCTAACATGCATGGCCACCATACATGTGTTGAAGTGGGCATCCTAATTTTAGCCCTCTTCCCAAGTTGGTACGGGGGTCGGATCTGAGGAAGAGAGAGAGACACACAGAGAGAGAGGAAGAGAGAGAGACACACACAGAGAGAGAGAGGAGTCCTTGCGGGATCGGATCTGGGTCGCCGCCGCGCCACCGGCTGCGAATTTGCAACAGGAATGAATGGCGCTACTACCTTAAGCCCACCAGCACCAAACGCACGCTATGGGGGCGGGCGGCGCTGGACAAGCTGGGAAATGGGAATGCACGCCGGAGCGCAGCCGAGGAGGTCGGAACCGGAAATTGAACACTAGTGCTCGGGAAAGCTAGCGCATGCGCCTGAATCGACATGAGTGAAGCCCAAGCGAGCGGCATTTCACGGCGGGGATTGCTTGGGAACACGAGCATCGGCACACACACACACATCCCGGGCCGGGCGGAGAGCGAGGCCCAGCAGCAGCAGCAGCAAGGAGACGACGAGCTCACCTGCGGGACTCCGGGGTGGGGGCTCTGGCTCAGCGCGGGGATGTCGGCGCCGCCATTGCGCGGGGATGGAGGGAGAGGGAGGGAGCAACACGGCAACAGCGACGGCGGTGGCGAGGCGTCCCTCTCGGTGGGTCGACGTGACGGGAGGGAGGAAGGGAGTGGGAGGGGAGTAGGCGACGGAAGGCGACCGGAGCAGAGACGAGGACGGATGCGGTGGTTGGTTCGCAGTGCCGGATTCGTCGTTACGCCTACGCAATTACTGCATTCCGGCCCCACCACTCCTACTCTAGTGACGCTGCGCCGTGGGGCCCACCTCTTCCCGTGGACCGTAGTGCTGGCTGGCTCCTACTCTCGTGACGCTGCGCCGTGGGGCCCACCTCTTCCAGTGGACCGTAGTGCTGGCTGGCTGCTGCCCTGCACGCCCGCGACGGAGACAGAGGCTTCGCTGGACGGTGTACCACCGAGCGTTCGTCGACCAACGGCGGCGCAGCCGTACGTCCAGCGTCGACGCGATCTGGGCACAATGCCATGGAGGAGCGCAGCCAGCCACGGCGAGGACCGCCATATTCTGGTCTCTCAAGGCTCAACTCGAGGGCAGGGAGCAAATGGGATCAGGATTAACTGAATCATCAGGTAGAAAGAGGGTGGTCATCCAGTGTAGTCGCTGCTGTGATTTTTTTATACAGGTAGTATGGGTATTCTATTTTCATTTAAAAAAAACATCTTTACGCGCGAGAGCTGCGTTTTTCATAAGGCCAGTCTCACCCGGGAGCCACCAAAGGTTTAAACGCACATTAAATACGGTGACACACGGCAAAAATGGGATCTTTGTATGAAATGGGGGAGGAGAGAGGTGAAACTCGGTGGCGTTGTTTCCCATACTGGAAATTGGGTGAAACTCCCGTTGAGGGGGATCGTTTCACCACGAAGATCCCGTGCGCCCAACATCCCCTCCCCCGCGGCCCGGCTTCCTCCCCCCAAGGCGCAATCCCGCTGGCCGCCCTCCCACGCAATCCTCCGCCCCGCTCGCCTTTCCGCCCCCTCTCCATCCACCTGCGTCGCCATCCCCTCCTCTCGTTCTCCGCGCCGCAAAAAACCCTAGGCACGGCGAGTCGGGTGCCATGGATCCGCCACCGTGAGGTCGATTCGAGTCGAGCTGGTGGCGGCCGGCCGAGGAAAAGGACGCGGCGGCCGGGGTTGAAGAATGTGTCCCCGCCCGCGCCATCACCACCTCCGGGTTCCTCACCGGCCGCCACCGACCACCTCGCCACCACCGCCGGCACCGACCACCTCGCCCACCGCGCGCGGCACCTCCAGCTTCCTCACCGGCGCCGTCGGTCCCTCGCTGTTCTTTGGTTCATCCCCTCCGTTCGCGCGGCATCCTCTGTGCTGCAAGTACCACGACAAGGAGCAAGATGGGGTGCCTTTCCCCCAAATTTTGCATCTGTTCAAGGAAACCTACAAGGCCCAAATCCATGGTAATTAATTTAGTACTCTAATTCGAAAGTAGATGGTATGCATGATTCCAGTTTTTCATTGCAATAGTTGATGGCTAGAAGTGCTGGACTCTGATTTTAGTTTGTCTCTGTTAGAGTCTAGAAAATATTGAGTAGATGGTACAGTGGCTCTCTGATAGAGTCTTATATTTAGAAAATGTTTAGTAGAAAATATTTAGTTTGTCTCTGATAGAGAGTTGGGTTGGATTACTGCTGATGGAAGAAAAATCGTGGTGCTTCAACAGCTTCACTTGATTTCTTATATCTTGTGAATCTTGTGAATCCTGTACAGCTTTGAGTGTGATAAATATTTAGTAGATGGTGACTTCATTTTGATGCAGCTTGAGTGTGTGAAATTTCAGGCTCTTTCCGCCAGGTGGTTTTGTAAATATGATTCACCAAACGCACTATCCGCCGCAGCCACAAGTTCAAGCTGAAAACTTTCACTTGGTTGGTCAGACTATGCCCTTGAGCTCCATATCTCCATCACCACCACCAAGTGCAGATGAAACAGAAGTACCTCACAAGTCACAAGTACCTCAAGCTAAGAAACAACGCACAACTAGATATTGGCAACCTGAAGAGGAGGAGAGACTGGTAAGCACTGATCTACCAAGTTTCATGTTTAGTTCTTATTTTATTTTGACAACCTGAACATTACATCTGAAATTTTTTATTTTCTATGTTGCATAGGCTAGTGCTTGGTTGAACACTTCTAAAGACCCCATTAAGGGAAATGACAAGAAAGGTGATACATTTTGGAAGGAAATTACTGAAGAGTTTAACAAGAAAGGGAATGGGAAGCTTCCCAGGGAACTAAACCAATTGAAAAGGTTACAGAAGCACAGATTGAAATATCAAAGGCAAATTGTAAGGCAGCAAAGGATCAAAAGGAAGCAAAGATGTTTGAGGTCTATAATTCGTTGATTAATCAAGACACAAGTCAAATGTCTGAAGATCAAAAGGCTAACCGAGATAGGGCAATACGCAAGTTAGAAGAAAAGCTGTTTGCGGACTGAGGTTAGTTCTGTACTGAATTAACTTTATTTTTTAGCACTGATTTTTTAACCAAACTGGAATATGTCAGCATCTACTAAATATGTGTGAATGCAGCACTATCTAATATTAGTGGCCTAGTGGGTGTGAATGCAGCACTATCTATTATTAGTGGGTGTGAATATGTGTGAATGCAGCACTATCTATTATTAGTGGGTGTTTATATGTGTGAATGCAGCACTATATGTGTGAATACAGCACTATCTGTATTCACTGACTGAGGGCCGCACTTGTCGTTGTAGTCGCTGCGCACACTGGTGTCGTTATCGGCGAAGGCGGTCGAGGTGGAGGTCGCCGTAGATGCTGAACTTGAAGCTCAGCGGGGGCTGCACGAAGGGACGTTCCGCCCATGCACAACGCATGACGGAGGCGCCGAGGGTCCCGGCGGTCGGAGCCGGGCGCCGAGGTCCGAGTGAGCGGGGAGGGGGCGGCGGCTAGGCGGCGCGCCGGGCCGCCCCTCTTGCCGGCCGGGCGGCGCCGCCGGGCCGCCATCCCCCGGCCGCAGTCGCCGTGCGTGCGGGGGGTCCTCCAGGCGTGCTCTATCACGATCGAGGCGGTCCTCCATGTCGTCGAAACGCTTGCTGATCGATCCGCATGGGACGTCGAGGAGCTCTCTCGTAGCGCAGCGTTGAACTCCCTGGATCTCGGAAGCCATGGGTGGTGGGGATCGTCCCGGTCTCGTGGATACCACCGGTCGATTCGCCAGATTGGGCCGGAATTGACACGTGTTCCTCGCTCGACGGCTTCCGAGATGGTGTCATACGGGCTGCAGCTCCTCGCCGGGCGGCGACGGGCAGCGACGAGGGTCGAGGTAGATGGGAGGAGCCGTGTGGCGAGACGGAGGCGACGTCGCCGCCGGGGCGCGGCTGGGTCTTGGCAAGGCGGCGGCAAAAACGGCGCACACGAGGCCGGAAGGCGAAAAGATATTTTTTTATTTTGCTTGTTTATCCCCTAGAGATTACATGCCTCTTGTTTATATAACCCGACTAGTGGGACTTGTAATCTAAGCAATCTTTATAAGGTTTCCTTATACGATTGGAATACCTTTTACAAGCTTTCCTATTTATTTATTTTTCCTAATAAGGGTCTCCCTTATAGATGAGATATAGCCCCTTGCACACCAAAAATTACCTAAGATAATCCTAACTTGAAGACGGGCTACTCGCTCAGACGGGAGAAGGAGGCGGCGGCAGCAGGGCCCCGGCCCCCGCCCCTGCCTTACAGCCCCCCTTCCCCCGGTGGCCCGTCAGCGTCGGGCCCAATTAGCCACTCCCCGGACCGGCCCAAATCTGGTTCATGACAAGGCGGCATCGCGACATTGGACATGGTGTCCGCGGACGAAGCGCGACACGCAGGCCGGGCGCTGCGACGGCGTCCCCGCCGAGGTCTTCCTCGAACGCACACGCGTACGTCGCATGCTCACGGCCCACCAGCGAACGGTGTGATGGCATGGGCTCTGTAGGAGCTCCGCCCGTACGTACGGACTCGGACGGCATGGAGATTGAGAAGGGGAACGACGTACGGACGACCGAGGGCAAAACGGTCAGATTGCCACCGTTCTCTCTTGAAGGTGTGTTCTGGCAAAATTGCAACAAATGATTGTGTGTTTCATCAAACGAGTCTACTTTCGCTGTCCCTCAGCAAAAGCACACCACTCAAAATTTTCCCTATTCTCAATGTACTACGTGTGCTACGTTCTTCTAGCTTAATCTTGTTCTTCCATAATGATAAAGGGAAGTGTTACTTTACATTATTTTCAATGTACCACCTGTGCTATGTTCTCTAGCTTAATCCCGAGCACCACCAGGCACCAATATTCTGAGTAAATAATTAAGAGTACCATGATCATTTGTGTCACGTACTAATCTGTTGGAAAATTGCAAGCAAGTTTTCAAATCGAAACTTGCTATATTTTAGTTGGAAGATTTAAAACTTCAGATGATGCTTTTTTAGATGGAGGGTGTAAAGTGTGTCTTCCTTTTTTATCATTGAGGATGAATGTCAAATTTATAGCACCACAAGAAGTGCTTTGACTGCTCAGTATAATGTAGAAGACGGTGGTTTTACACCACCTGAAAAAATTGAAGCGAGTTTATCGAGTTATTAGGGATGGTGCCTTTTTTTGTGTGTGACCACAGCCACATCTGGTTCTAGGATGGTTTATTGGCACTTCTTGGAGATGCTTTCAGTTTTAGGCACCCAATGACCCATCAAGATTAACGGTGGATGGCGAGAAGAACACAATGGATCAGCCTCAGCACCACCATGTTCTTCATGATCATGCCACTCCATGTTCTCAGTTGTTAGTGTATATGTGTAAAGGCCCATGAGGCTAGGCCCATGTGGCCCATGTACAACAACTATATTGCCCACCCTTCTCTAGGGTTTGGAGGAATAGACAATCATTCATTCTAACATGGTATCAAGCTAGTTTCCTTTTTCTTCCCCTCCCGATCCGTCCTCCGGCCGCCCAAAAGCCGGTTTAGCGTGCGACGGCGGCCAGCCCGCCCTTCCCGTGGTTCGGGGCTGGGGGGTTGTGTATATGTGTAAAGGCCCATGAGGCTAGGCCCATGTCACGGCAACTATGTGTGTTGATTTCTCCCATTACTCTTGGACTTTCCGTTGCGTGCTAAGTCGAGGCGTTTCCCACACTCCTCCACTTCTTTGCACGGGTGTCCACTTTCGGTTCGGTCTCACCATCAAGGCCGTCCGGTCGCGACAACGGGCGTGAGTTCGATAACACCGCCTCCGTTCTTTCTTCCTCTCTCGGGGTGTTCACTGCGCATGTCTTGTCCCGTATACTTCTTCCCGAGCGGCAAGGCGGCGGATGATCCGCACCACGAAGCGATATCATCTTTGCACTCTTCTTATTGGGCCTCTACCCCGCGTTTGGGCGAGAGCCTCACCCGCCGCACCCACCTGCTCAACCGCCTTCCTTCCACTCTTGCCTCGCGCCCACTCCACACCACGCTCTTTTGGTTCCCCTCCCACCTCACGATCACCTTCGTGTCTTCGGGTGTCGTTACCAAACACTTTGCCGCCACTTGCTCCTCACAAGTTGGCGCCCGCTCCACACGGCGTGTGTGTTCCTGGCTACTCCCTTGACCATAAGGGGTGTACCGATTCTTTCGACATTTCCTCCCACCGAGGAGTTCTTCTCTCCCGGCGACGTTGTCTTGACCAGTCCGATTTCCCTTTCTTCCACCTTCCACTTCTGCCCAGTTGGAGTCCCTGCTTCTTGACCAGTGGTTCAGCCACCCGCTTACAACCTCGGGCCTATTTCTCCACAGCAATTTTGAGCTCACCCTCGCACGGCGGGCCTCTGCCGCGCCACGCGCCCCCCGGAGCCTCTACCCGCCCACGCTGCCCCCACGTCCCCGCTGCGCCACGCGCGGCCCCGGGAGTCCCCCCTGCGCCACGCCGCGCGGCCCCGGCGCCCTGCCGTGCCCCTCTTCGGGGTAGGGACCTGGCAGGCAGCCGCCCAGGTGTACGTTCGTCGTGCGCCCCGGCTCGGTGCCTCCCCCAGAGCTCCGGCTACCCACCCGCCCTCCACGGCCGGGTCCGGGATACCCCGCCGGTCTACCACACCAAGAGATCGTTCCTTCCGTGAACCCCGCCACACTCGCACCCGATGGTGACTCGCCATGCGGCGGTTCTCCGTCCCGCGGGGCCCTCTCGCGACCGAGGCAATCCACCGGCCCTCGATTCCTTCCACCGTCCGTATTTGATTGGCGGATCCTAACTCAGCGGCGTCGCGATGGAAGAGAACATGAGGCACTTCTTGCCAACGGACGTGGGACCTTGTCGCCGCGTCCGTCCGATTAACCGTGGTGACCGGCAAGTGGATCTCGACGATAAGCGTCGGCCGACGCGGTCCGAAAGGGCATAGGCTGTTGGGTACTCGAGAGGCTTCACCCGGCGGCCGGAGTTGATTATGATGAGACTTTTCGGTCCGGTGGTCAAGCACCTTTCACGGTCGCACCTGATCCTCTCTTGGCTCTCTCGCTTTTGGCGGTGCATCACCGGGATGTCAAGAATGCATTTCTCCATGGCACCTTATGCGAGGCCGTCTCTTTGCCGGCCGGCCCGACGGGCTTTGTCGATTCGGTCGGCCTAATACGGTTTGCCGTGCTCAACAAGTCACTATATGGTGCGAGGCGGGCTCCTCGTGCTTGGTACTCTCGGTTTTGCCACCTACCTTCTCACTTTGGGGTTGGAGAGGCCAAGTCGACACTTCTCTGTTTGTCTATCGCCGCGGGCCGAGGGGCGCCTACCCGCTACTCTATGTTGATGACATTGTCCTCCACGACCTCCGGCCGCGCCTCCTCCCGTGTCATGTCATATCGTCTTTACGGCGAGGAGTTAAGCCATGAAAGATCTCGGTCCTCTTCACCACTTCACCGGGGTCCCTTGTGAGACTTCGTCCTTCGGGTTGTTCCCACTAAATACAAGATAAGCTGGATATTCTCGAGCTGGTCGGATAATGACGAATTGTCGCCCATGTGCTACTCACATCGATACTCGTGCGAAGCTCTGCGATGAAGGCGACCACGTGGCGATCCCATCGCTCTCGGAGTATAGGGCCGGTGCCTTGCGCGACACTCACCTTCACCCGGACCCGACATTGCGTGCGCGAGCTCAAGAGTCCTGTCTTCACATGATCCACGGGCACCACATCTGGCCATGCGATGAAGCGCCCTCCGTATGTCCGTGGCAATCGGTGACTCGCCCGATGATCCACGCAGGTCTCCCTCCACCGAGCTCGTTGTCTGACAATCGACGACTGGGATGTCCGGACACTCGCGCCTCTACCTCATATGTCGTCTTCCTTGGTGGCAACCTCGTCTCCGGTCGATCAGCGTGCAGCCTGGTTGTCTCAGCTCCTCCAAAGCGAGGCGTCTGGGTCATTGCTAACGGTGTGGCGGAGGCCTCCCCCGGCCG
This sequence comes from Hyparrhenia diplandra, assembly GCA_015847255.1. Classification (NCBI taxonomy): domain Eukaryota; kingdom Viridiplantae; phylum Streptophyta; class Magnoliopsida; order Poales; family Poaceae; genus Hyparrhenia; species Hyparrhenia diplandra. The sequence continues at coordinate 17,931 of JADLZK010007742.1, read as the reverse complement.
TCGACTCTTGCTGAGCTTCCGCATCGGTGACAAAGACCACACTTGTCTCATCAGGACAATGTCGGCGCCGTCTACCTCTCCACCAACCCCGTTTCGGCATCGTGGGCATGGAGATCGACTTGCACTTTGTCCGAGACTTGGTTGCCATCGGTGTTCGGTGCTCCATGTACCGCCACCTCCCGGTTGATATCTTCACTAAGGGTCTGCCCCTCGTCGACTTTCTCGAAATTCGATCCGGCCTCAACGTCGCGGGTGGCTAGTTGTGGCTAGCGAGGGGGCCAGACTGTGGTGATTTCTTTCATGTCGATCTTGATCTCCATTGCCTTGGTAGTTGAGGCTAGCGGGAGTGTTAGTGTATATGTGTAAAGGCCCATGAGGCTAGCCCATGTGGCCCATGTCTCATGTGTGTGTTAATTTCTTTCATGTCCGTCTTGATCTCCCCGTGCGCCTGGTTCGATCATGCGGGGTGTTAGTGTATATGTGTAAAGGCCCATGAGGCTAGGCCCATGTGGCCCATGTACAGCAACTATATTGCCCACCCTTCTAGGGTTTGGAGAAATAGACAATCATTCATTCCTAACATCAGTGAATCTCACGTCGCTTTGAATCGTGGCCAACAATAATAATAAGAAAGAGATAATTGAACGGCCAGATTGGGACAAATAAAGAAGGAACGGTCCAGATTGCCAAAAACAACCACATGATTTAGGAGCACTCTACAAAGGGAACTGGGAAACAATCTTAGAGGCAAAAGACAGCATGCTTACTAAATTGGCATATAAATGTGCTTCCCCATATCAAACTTATCAGGTCCAATTAGAGTACTTAAACTTGATACAGCAAGTGGAGGAACTTAAACAATCCCAAAGGAAGAAAGCAGCAGTCTTACTGATATCAGTTGCAATGTGACTATAAATGAAACAGCTAGTTACTACGCTCAACTTGACCCAACGAGGGCAACTGTTAAACGATCCCACTGATAGAAGGCAGCACTAGTGATGATAACAGTTGCCATTGCTTCTGTGTTGATGAAGCTAGTCCGGTGCAAGCTCTGTCATCGTTCCGTCTTCACTTTCAACTTATATTACTAGAAACTAAAACCTATATAAAGATAAAAAAGCAGAGTAAGTGCCAAGGCTTATCATCTGAGAAATGATTGATGAGAGGTAAAAAGGGAAAGTAAACATCTGATACCAGAAAAAGACTAATGTGCATGTAAATTCCTGAAGACAAAACTGTAGCATACTGTAATATTCCAAAGCTGGGTGATGCACAACTAAAATGCAGCATCAATACAAGCTTTACTCAATTACTTCCTCTATTCAAGAACATGACGGCTTCTGTAACTTGGCTGGTCTTGATACACAGCTATGAATTTCACTTAAATGGTACATTATTGTATTTTTGGGATGCAACATTGAGTCTCACCTTTTCAATAAAATATGTTGGCATAGAACTATAAAACTACCGAGTAATGTAAAAGTACTTCTATATATCCAGACGGAGGGAGTATTAGATTAGGTTTGAAGTAACATGCATCTCCCAGTATTTCAACTACAAGCAATGCTAGCAAGAAAATCAAGGATTCTATCCAATGAAATCGATATCAAATCTAATAAATAAGTTATTTAAGTAAACAAACAAAAACTGATTTGGGTATCTGTCTATTTGCATCCTTGCATAGATGAACCTGGCTACTTTAAGAAACTGTTTAACCAGCACATGGGTCCTGAAACTTTCAAAGTTGGTGAAAACATGTTCAGGTGATCCAAACTGTCATGATGATTAACCCAGCAACAAAGAAAATGAAACGAGGGGGACAAAGAATAGTCTATGGAATACACTAATACACTAGTTATATACATATTCCCAATGAACAAAGAGAAGGTTATCTGAACTTTTGAGAAAATTACTGAGCACAACTCAAAATTACATTTACAGTTGGAGCTATTCAACAAAATCCGACATATTGGCATATTCTCTTTTACGGCACACAACTGATCAACAAGCAGCACAATATGCTGCTGCCCTGCAACACCAAAAAGCAGCAACATGTTGCATTCTCTTTCCCACATATAGAGGCAAACACTTATTATCGAAACACTTCTGATTCATGAACAAAATTGATGAAATGGTTCTTTCTGTTTCCTCATTACTTGCTACTTTTATTTTTCCCAACATATTAAGCCAAATAAAAAAAGGATAAGAATGTTGTTAGGCACTAGCTAACTTACTGATGTTAAGTTCACTCAGGAACTTCAAAACTTGAATAACTTTTTTCATCAACCGCTCCACACCTGACTACCACTCTCTTAAGGTGTGCAGATATTGTGGGTGGTAGCTCCTTTGGACTAAATTTACCTTTCAATGTAACATTAGTTTCCTGCATCTGCAGTGCCAAAAATAGTTCACCAAGATCAATAAACAAATCTACATAAAGTTCCACGATTTAACAGTTGCCCATTTAGAAATTGTTTACCTTGTAAAATAGATTAAGATAAAGCTCCTCTAAAATGGGTGAATGTTGAAGAATACATGCTAGCACATTTATATCAGGCACACACACCAGTGCTCATTGAGTATCGAGAGACTTCAATCGACTAAAAGTAGGACAACATTTCAAATCCCTTCTGAAAATATACTGGACAGACAACATCAAGTTGATCATTACATTCTTAATACAATCTTAATATGTCAAGAACAAGGTGAACATGAACATGATGATATGAGGTGTAAGCATACCGTATTAGTGCTAGCTCGCAACTCCAAATTCTTTGCTTGTGATAGACCATGCAAAAGCACGGAGGAAGAGTCGTTTGGTGTGCAATTTTTGCAGTTGACGTCACCACAGTCGCCACAGTTAGAACGGCTGCAACAGTCAGACTTCCCCCAATCAGAACAAGTGCTAAAATCAATAAGGGCATGCTCTCAAGTACAGGAGTTTTGCCAAGGATGACTTGTAGTTCCAGCTCAGTGAGGTTGGGGGCATGAATATGGGTCCGGAAACTCTGGTTGAATATGGATCCTTTGATTTGTAGACGTTTCAAGGACTGGGACGAGATTCTTCCCACAAGCACGAAGGAGCAACATATAATCTCTAGATCTTTCAACGTGGGACACCTCGATAGGTCAAGGAAGTCACCATTGAAAGTCACGCCACGAAGCACTAGCTTGGTCAAGTGCATGGAGGTGAGGGGTGGTTCCTGCGGCCGGAGCGAGAGCCTGTTGAAGCCGAGCCACAGCACCTGGACTTTGCACTGCACAGCATAACTGACCCAGAGCCTCACGCGGCGAACGTCAATGGCGGCGCCATTGACCCTGAGCTCAAATGTCTCGAGAGGCAGACTTCCACGGAGGAGCAAGAGGCTGTCCACGAAATCCCGGGCCTCCTCGAAGAGCACGGGCGCCTTCCCATCGGCGCCAATGATGCGCAGGACAGAGGCGGACTTCCAGAGGCGGAGCCAGCGCCGGCCGAGCACGCAGGTCTGCACGGTCTGCTGCGCGGGTAGGAAGGCGAGGATCCGGTGCAGGAGCTCGTCCGGGAGGGCGCTGATGCGGTCGCCGCCGGTTGCCGGATCTTCTTGCAGCGCTACCTTGGCCGCTTTACCGGCAGGCATTCCGGCGGCAGCGGCGCAGGGAAGATACCTAGCTCCACAGGGCAGGAAGCGACGGGGCGAGCTGGGAGATTTGGGGACGGGGCGGATTGGGGTTTCTGCGACCGTTGTGGCTCGGACGAATTGGGGCCGCGGCCGGTGCTGTGTGGGAGTGCTGGTTCGCGGCTACTGTAGCTAGGGCGGAGCCATATCCGCGGCGGCGGCGGCGGAGGCGGAGGCGGAGGTCGTCGGAATGGCTGTGCTGGGCTGTGCGGAGGCGGAGGCGGCGGTCGTCGGAACGGCGGCTTCGCGTGCGTAGAGCGGCGTTGGAGTGAGGGCTTGTGTTGGGCTGGCATCCATGAGTCCGTGGGTGGGTTGTGTTGGGCTGCAGGGAAAACCGGGCTTGGCCCAGGGCTTGTGAAAAAAAACTAGGAAAAAGTCCATATTCCCCCAACTATCACCAAAGTTCACTTTTTTCTCCCCTCAACATCAAAACCGGACAAATCACCTCCCTCAACTTTTCAAACCATGCAAATTACCTGCATTTCGAAGCGGTTTTGAGGGCGGTATTCTTACAGTAACAGTGGTTTGCCTTTTCTTTTTTAAAAAAATTACGTTTGAATCTTTGAAAAATCATAGTAAATCATAGAAAAATTATAAAATGAAAAAATCCAAGTTTGTTGTACTCCACATGATGAGATCTATACAGTGAATATATAATATGATATACTTTAATAAAAAGTTTTTGCTATGAAGGTTTTGTTTTTTTCTTTTTTATATATTCAATGTGTAGATATAATTATGTGAGTCTAACAAAATTGGGTTTTTTATTTTATGATTTTTATGTGATTTACTATGATTTTTCAAAGATTCAATCAGAATTTTTTAAAAAAGAAAAAGGCAAACCTCTGTTATCGTAGCAATACCGCCCTCAAAAACCGCCGAGGGAGGTAATTTGCATGGTTTGAAAAGTTGAGGGAGGTGATTTGTCCTGGTTTTAGCGTTGAGGGAGGAAAAATGAACTTTCGTGATAGTTGGGGAAGGGAATTCGGACTTTTTCCAAAAAACTAATAGGAAGGAACAAAGGCCGCTGTACAGAACTACTCCTATCTTTAAATTTTTCATTTGAGAGATATTCCTAATTATAATTCATTCACATATATGGATATTTTAATCTAAAAACATATATGGATATTTATTTATATTTTCTTAGTTTTTTTCCCAGGTTTTATACCATTTCTGTTTTACATGAACTCTTTATTGTCCTATATTTTTTCTCAGCACTTATGAGATTAAATTGATATTCTTCATTGACTTCCGATCCAAATTTACAACTTTTGAGGCAGTTATTTGTGTAATCCATTAGATCATACAATCTAACAGTGTAGAATATTTTTCTCAACTAATGTGCTGATTTCAAGGTTCATCTTGTGGACATATGGTGGCGAACGTTGAGACTTCATTAGCACTATTTGTACATTGATATCATTTTGTAAGTACTTGGTAAGGGCTTGTTTGGCTGGGTTTATTTCCAGCTTCACAAAGCTGAAAAATAGCTCCTACCAAACTCACCTCCACTCGTCCACTTCACTGCAGAAGTCGCGGATAGAGGGGAGAAGATCGGGAACGTAGCTTCTAAATCACTCTTCGAATTTGACTTGTTTCCCAACGTTGCATTAGACGTCCGGCAAACTGACCATGCTACCGCTGTTATATGCATAAGCGACAGCCGAAGTGATTGTACGTACAGCCGAAGTGATTGTACGTACACCATGATTGTACGTAGCTTCCAAATGACTCTTCAAATTCAGAGTAGGATGTAATCTGTAGAAGAATTCAGTTCTTTGACAAATAATTTGAACTGCTGGAAAACCACATATTGGTTTTTGAGGAAAATAAATCACGGGACACACTTGTTTGCAGTAAAATTTATTTCATGTAAAAAAAAAAAAGTAACACATCTCTGTATAAAGAATAACAAAAGCCCGGGGAACAAACAGGAAAAAAAGCTGGAAACATGAAAGAAGAATTATACAACGATGGGAATCTCATGTACTATCACTTAGGCCTTCTCCAACGCTCCAACATGGCGTCTTTGCGCCTTAGATGCCACATACGCATCAATCATCCGTGTCATAAGGCAAGTGTTACGTTGCCCCACGGTGCCCGATAGTCTCCTGCAGAAGATACATTGGTTCCATCCTACATAAAAAGTAGGAGACAAGATTGTGGAGCGCGTTGTGCGGCCTATCTTGGGCCGGTGGCCTCCTCTCTGCAGAGTTCTGAAAAAGCTAAAGAAAGGAGTCATGTGTCGTGTACTTTCGTAGAAGGCAGCAGCACTTTGCATTGGGTGTGTTTAGATCCCCAAAGTTGGTGCAAAATTTTGGAGGGATGTGACGTGTTCGTGTCTACATGTACGCTCACGTTTAGCTAGGGCAGCGCGGAGTAGTAGCTACCGTTGCGCGTGCCCTAGACGAATTCAGGACCAGAAGACTCACCAAATATCCATATGCATCAGCGACAGCCGAAGTGATTCCATGAGTTGGATTTACTACGTGTGGTGGCCAAAGTGTAATCGTGGTCCACGGCACAGGATCCGTCTGCTCCGAGTTCGTTATCCGGTCATCCCCACGCCGGTGCGGCGCTCCAGCCACACAATCCGTGCGGCGCTTCATCCACGGCCAAGCTGGCGGCCTCCACAGTTCCGCAGCGGCCCCGCGTCCCGTGGCCCTCGGCGACCCGCGCTGCTCGCGCGGTGGCGGCCATCGTCCACCTGCGCTCCCACGGTGGCGGCCCTCATCCACCTGCCCATCGCCTGGCGCTTGGTCCCACAACAGTTTGCGGAGCCGCGGGGCGAAACCAGCCGGCAGCAGTGATGGCGGCCGAGATGGACGTCGACAAGCTCCGGTTCATCGAGGAAGTGACCGCCGACGTGAGCGCCGTGCAGGAGCGCGTGCTGTCGGAGATCCTCCACCGCAACGCCGACGCCGAGTACCTCACGACGAGGTGCGGCGCCGCCGACCGCGCCACGTTCCGGGCCAAGGTCCCCATGGTGACATACGAGGACCTGCAACCATACATCCAGCGCATCGCCCACGACGGTGACCGCTCGCCCATCCTATCCGGGTCCGACCACCCCGTCTCCGAGCTCCTCTCGAGCTCCGGCACCACCTCATCCACCGGCGAGCGCAATCTCATCCACGTCGTGGACGACGATCACGACCGCCACTATCGACTGCACAGCCTCGTCGGAGCAGTCGTGAATCAGTACGTCCCAGGGCTCGATAAGGGGAGTGGTCTCTACTTCCTCTTCGTCAAGTCGGAGACGACGCCGGGAGGTCTCCCCGCGCGCACCATCCTCACGCGCGTCTACAAGTCCGACGGATTCTGGAAGCTTCCCTACAACCCTCGCCGTGGACTCACGAGCCCGGCGGCGGCCACCGTGTGCGAAGACACGTTCCAGAGCGCGTACGCGCAGATGCTGTGTGGGCTCTGCTACCGCCACGACGTGCTGCGCGTCGGCGCTGCGTTCGCGTCCGGCGTCCTCCGGGCCGTCCGTTTCTTCCGGAGGAACTGGGAGCAGCTCGCCAAGGACATCGACGCCGGCACGCTCACCGACGCCGTCACTGACCCCTCTATACGTCAGGCGCTCGCCGGCGTACTCGGGCAGCCGGACCCCGAGCTTGCACGCTTCGTCCGTTCCGAGGGCTCCAGAGCTGGCGACGCCGCGGCAGCCGGCATCATCAAGCGTCTTTGGCCAAACACCAAGTACATCCACGCCGTCGCCACGGGCTCCATGGCGCACTATGTCCCAGTCCTCAACCACTACAGCGGCGGCTTGCCCATCGTCTCCACTGCCTACTTCTCCTCGGAGTGCAGCGTCGGCATTAACCTCCGGCCGATCTGCGACCCGTCCGAGGTGTCCTACACCGTCATGCCCAGCATGGCCTACTTCGAGTTCCTCCCCACGGACGCCGGCGAGGACGCCACGACGAGCCAGCTCGTGGAGCTCGCCGGCGTGGAGGTCGGGCGCGAGTACGAGCTGGTGGTGACCACGTACTCCGGTCTCTGCCGGTACCGTGTCGGCGACGTCCTCCGCGTGACGGGGTTCCACAACACGGCGCCGCAGTTCCGGTTCGTGCGCCGCGGGAACGTGCTGCTGTCCGTCGACGTCGACAAGACCGACGAGGTGGAGCTGCAGCGCGCGGTGGAGCGCGCGTCGGCCACGCTGCTCGCCCCGCTCGGCGCCGCCGTGGCGGACTACACCGCCCGGACATGCGCACAGACCGTGCCGGGGCACTACGTCGTGTACTGGGAGCTGATGCAGCTGCTCGGCGCCGACGACGTGGTGGTTGACGGCGACGTGCTGGACCGGTGCTGCGTGGAGATGGAGGAGGCGCTGAGCTCGGTGTACAGGAGGAGCCGGGTGGTCGATGGCTCCGTTGGCCCGCTGGAGATCCGAGTGGTCCGGCCGGGCACCTTTGACGAGCTCGCCGACCAGGCCGTGGCGCGTGGCGCCTCCGTCAACCAGTACAAGGTGCCCCGGTGCGTCACCGCGCCGCCGGACATCGAGCTGCTCGACTCGCGCGTCGTCTCCAACCACTTCAGTCCGGCGTTGCCGCACTGGGCACCTGGTCAGCGGTTCCAATAATCAGGCGTATAACAGGGTGGGAGAAATGCTAATGAGGCTCTGCTGTATATAAGTGGGGAAACTGAATTATCATGTTTTTACTTCTACCACACTACTGACTAATATCTCTCTATTATTCCAAATATAATTAAGATATTTTAGCTTTTTCAAGATTTACTATGCATTTAGATGTGCTATCTAATTATTCTCTTTTGCTACAGACCAGTCCATCTCTGTCTTTAAGGCAGCGTCTGCTGAGAGCATTTTCATGACTTGTTTCATTTGCCTCTGACCCTGAGGCCTATGGCCAGTTTTTGACACTGCAGGACACAGTGAACAGTCTGAACATTCAGACCCCTGTTTAGTTGGTGGAAAAAAGTGAGTGTTTAGTTCCATTTTCCCAACTCAAAAAGTGCTACAGTTTGCCGTCACATCAAATCTTTTAACGCATGCATGAAACATTAAATGTGGATAATTAAAAAAACTAATTGCACAGTTTGGCTGAAAAGTACGAGATGAATCTTTTGAGCCTAATTAGTCTATAGTGGGACAATAATTAACATATACAAAAAAAGTCTTCAGTACCCAAGCCCAAAATATTTCACCAACTAAACACCCCCGTCATGGACTAACTAGGCTCAAAAGAATCGTCTCGCAATGTACATCTAAACTGTGTAATTAATTATTTTTTTACCTACATTTACTGCTCCGAACATATGTTTTTTGGTGTATTTAATGTGATGTGATGGAGAGAGAGTGGGAAAAAGGTTAGAAATTTTAGCCATCTAAACCAGGCCCAATGCTCAAGAAAATTTCGATAGTTGGGCCTACATCTGGGGCAACAACATCTTTTCCTGTTCTAGAATCTATAAGCACTTCATTGGAAGAATTAAGGCAAGTGCATATTGCTTTTACCTAGCTTTGGAAATCCTGCTATCAAAACAAATGAAAGTTTTTCTTTTGGCTCATTTTAAATGATCGTTTGAGCACTAGAGCCATCTTATTTTTAACTGACCCTTCTCTCAAGCTTGCTGGTCCTCCTTTCACCTCTTCATTCCTTCTGGTTTAGATATAGGTGAGACTATCCAGGTTCTCAAAAATCAGTTGCAGGTGCCTTTCTTCATGGAGATTACAATCACAAACTATTGGTCAATATGGAGTGTCCGCAGTGATGTCATTTTCTGGAATATTCAAAACTCAGTTCAGAGATGCCGCCCAATTTTTAAGAATGAGTTTGCCTTAGTTATTCTAAGAGCAAGCTCAAGACTTTACCCAGCTATAGATCAATGACTAGAAAACCTTATGTAATCCTTTTGTCTTTCTTTGTTTCATTTTTTGTATCTTAATGGTACTTTGTAATTCCTTTTATTTGCTTTTAATAAAATTCCAGTAGGGGTGCAAACCCCTCCTATTTCATCAAAAAAATTTACATAGGTAAACAATGTATATAGAAAATCCAAAATATCTTATAATTTAGAATAAAAAGAGTACTATTTGTCATTTTTTATCTAAAACTATTGTCATGTTAGAATGTTGTCATTACATATTTTACTACATATCCAAGTCGTGCCACTTTAAAGAGACGAAACTACAGATATTTTCAAGGCAAGCAAACGGTAGGCCAATTTATCTAATTGTAATGCTTTCGTGTCGTGATGGTCCAAAGCACGTCCATCAGTATATCTTCAGTTGTTTGCTCCATCCACTCATGATACACCATTGTTATGGAATGGTTCTATGATTTTCAGTCCATTCAAAAAGGAGTATAGGAGAGGTATAATAGTAAATACTACTACTAGACAATTGAAACGTTGTAATCATGCTTTCAGTGTCGTGCTATCCATCGTGTTGAGATCCTAGATACTGTGAGACTCAAACAATTTCACACCATGCCATGCCACTATCCATCTTAAAACCACATACCACATTCTTCCTGAATTTAGCTAATTTAGCTTTACAATCGCAACTCCAACAGTTTTGCATAATGAGTTTGCATTCTTGAATTATGTAAAATACGTTGAAAAGAACTCTAACAGTTTGCAAATGACTTTGCATATTTGCCAAACTTTGCAAAATCCACCCTTGTACTCCCATATCTGCAAAGCCGATTTCCCTTTGCATATCCCCTCCCGCGGCGCGAAACCCGCTGTTCGTGTGGTGCTGAAGTTTCACCGCGCGGCTTCCTTCGCCGCGCGGTTTCCGTCATCGTGCGAGCAGTCGGTCAGGAGTACTTCCGGCGCGCGGCAGGACGAGCTGCAGGTCTGATCAGGCAGGTACGCCAATGATCCTCTCCTCCGGTTCTTCCCTCAGTTCATAGCAGTTTATAGGGTTTAGGGTTTGTCGCGGGTACTTGAGGTGTTCGACCATGACGATTTACAGATACAGATCGGGGAGGCGTCCGCCGATGGACCGATATTGTGTTTGCCAAGTCAAAACTCTTCGAGATGGCCTATTTTTTGGCTTGCCATTCTATTTTGAGACCATGCAAACAACCAAAAATGTAAACTCATTTATGCAAAATTGTTGGAGTTGAACTCAAAAAATAGACGTAGACAGCAAGGAAAAAAAAAAAAAGGACAACATATATTTACAACATTTTATTGTCAACCCAAATAGAGACACAACAGTACGTAATAGTATGAAATGAGACCGACGCTCTGATCGTCATTCAGCACTTGCAGCCAGCTCCCTTCTCCTCACCTGCACCGGCAAGCCCTCTTTCATCCTGAGCGTGACGGAGAGCACGTGCTCCGGCATGCCGCCACCGGGGACCTCCTCCTTCCTGACGTCGACGACGAACTCTTCCAGCACACTAGCAACAATGGACTTCATCTGCACATACGCCATCTCCTTCCCTAGGCACATCCTGGGCCCCGCATGGAACACGGTGTACCGAAACGGGCTCTCTGGCCGGAACGCGCCGTCGTCGTCGAGCCAGCGTTCCGGCCTAAACTCGGCGCAGTCGTCGCCCCAGATGGCCGGGAGCCGGCCCATGGCGTAGGCACTGTAAGTGACGGACCACCCCTTTCCGATGCGCGTGCCGTCCGGCAGTGTGTCGTCCGCGGTGCATGACTGCGAGTCCAGCGGCGCCGGCGGGTACAGCCGCATCGACTCGGTGAGCGCGGCGTGCAGGTAGTGCATGCCGCGCAGTGCGTCGTAGCCGAGCGGCTCGCCGGGACGCGTGCCGGTGGACGCCCGAGCGTCGTGGACATCGGCGAGGATGCGCGCCGTCACGGCAGGGCGCGACGACAGGAGCCAGAAGAACCATGTCAGTGCCGAAGATGTGGTCTCGCGGCCGGCGATGAGGAAGCTGAGCACGATGTCCCGAAGGGTCTCGTCGCTGTGCTCGGCGCTCGCCACGAATCGCGACAGGACGTCGTCTCGGTCGTGGTGGTCGGCCGACGCGCTCGCGCGCCGGGCGCGCACGATGCCCATGGCGAACGCGTGCACCTCCGCGATGGCCTTCTTGAGCTGTCGCTCGCTGCCGACGTTGAGCCACTTCTTAACCTTCCACGAGACCTCGACTGGGTCCATGAAGCGGCCGACGATGAGGTCCTGTGCCTCGGCGAACGCGCGCATGAACTCGGATTTGGCGTCGTCCACCCAACCACCGCCGCCGCCGTCGTCGTTGGAGAGGCAGAGGCAGCCGGGGTCGTGTCCGAACGCGACGATACAGATGGTGTCAAACGCGAAGCGCTCCAGCACGTCCTGCAGGTCGAGGACGCGTCCGTCATCCTCATCCCCGGCTGCGGCGCTCCGGAGCAACGGGAGCAGCCTGCCGGCGACCTCATCGCTGACGACGTCGACGACGAACCTCCTTAGGGACCGACTGCTGAACTCGTGGCTGGCGTTCTTGCGCTGCCAGAGCCACTGTTCGCCGTCGGAGTTGAAGAGGCCGTGGCCTAGGAAGTCTTGGAGCATGGCGGTGGCGCGGTCACCCTTGGGGTAGTTGGCGAAGTTGGTCCGTAGGATGTGCTCCACGTCGGCGGGGTTCCCGGTCACAATGCCCGTCCGCATTCCTGGGATCCAGAACCCCATCCGGTGGTCTGGGCTGCCGATGATGAGCTCCGTCGACCAGTCCAAGAAGCGGTGCCGGTTCTTAAGGAACACCGGCAGGTGGCCTAGGAGCGGGTGCGATTTGAGGGCATGGGTGGTGGGCTTCGTCGTCAGGGCTCGCGTGATGAGGTGGTAGGAGAGGTAGAGGACGAGGAGCAGGACGAGCAGGGTGAGTGCGATGGCTTGGTGCTCGGAGGAGTAGGAGGAAACTGTTGCCATTGGCGTCGACTTGGAAGGTTTTTGCTGTTGATATTTGATGAAGGAGCGGGTAGGAGTTTATATACGTCTGCGGTGAGGAAGTTGCAGTGTTCAACCCAAACTTGTACTCTGAACCGAAGAGAGAGGATGGATGCTAGTGCTAGGTACTTGTAAAATATTGTGAAGAGTGTGCCTGATGCACTGCCATGGCCATGGATGGACACATGCCAAGTTGCTTGTGCTTGTTGACCAAGATTTGACCTTGCAGTGCATTGCAGAGCAAGGAAGGTCAACTGGTTGTTTTCAATTCAATGAGGATAAGAAATGTTTGGGTGGAAGCTTCCTTCCTTGTCTTTTTTTTTTAAGCACTAGCTTCCTTCCTTGTCTTGGGTCTTGGTGGAGGAGGTGGCCCAGCCCAGATAACATTTGTGCAGGCCGTGGACTGAGGCGAGCACCAATTTCAAAACCCAGGAGACAGTGGCAGCACAAGCCATGGTAGGGAGTAGCTGATAAAAGGGAAATTCCATAAAAAGTGCATGAATTCCCTCTATTGCTGAGTCTCAATTGCCTCTTTAATTAGAAAACTACTATATTTAAAAATTTCTACAACTCTTAAAATCTTCTTATTTATCTTCTCAAGCAGTTTCAAAAAGCGTTTTTTAGTTTACATGAAACCGTCCTACATGTTGTCACATCAGCAATCAGAGGTAAATCGAACCTACATGACAGTTCAGGAACGCCAATTAGACTTTAGTTTATTATAAAACAAAATCTGGTTGTTTTCTAATCTAATTGGTGCTAGAATTGCATTCTTTCTATGACCCAGGGAGTACATTTTTGTGATTGTTTTTTTTTTTTTTTTCCCTTTTTTTCTTTGTTTTTCTCTTTTTTGTTTTCTTTATGCTTGTTGTGTAATCTATTGCTACATAATCTATACCTACTAATAAAGAGAGAAAATTTCTGCCTCCACCTCTTTTTTCTGCCTGCCCACCGGTTCCCTTCTCAAGTCCGGATCGGTTCGTCCTTCGTATCGGTATCTGCCTCTATATATTACGTGAAGACATATTATTTGTTCCGGTTCTATACTTATTTCCTTTTTAATGAAATTCTCCTTGCGCTTTCAGCCCAGCTCCTTCCTCACCCACCTGGCCCAAATGGCCAAGGCCCACGCCGGCGATGCAAGTATGCTATACACAGCCGAACTAGGCCTGAGCCCAAAATCCAACTGAGCGCTTCCGACCATGGCACCGTGGGCATGTGGTCTCGCCATCAGCCACCTGATGAATCCTGGGCACTGGGCAGTGACGTTGAAACCCCAGCGCCTCCTCCTTGCACCACGCTTGGGCACACGAGCACCGCGCAATGGCAGGCTCGGCAAGCAGCCGACCATTCGTGTCTTGCCCCATTGCATTTGTGTTCTAGCCTATTTTCCAGTCTGCAGCATAGTGCACCCACATTTGTGTTCTAGCGTATTTGTGTTCTCTTAGTCCAGCTTAAATGCCCAGCTAACCTCTAAAAGGTTAGCGCTAATAGCGCACAGGTCCCGGTTAGAAATAGCCTTCTCGATAAATCAATTTTCTACTTCTTCGCTTAAGCAATACATTTCTAACTTTATAAATATTTTTCTAAACCTCAAATAATATTTTTATAACGATTTTTTTTCCGTTGCAACGCACGGGCATTTTTTGCTAACCTACTAATAAAGCGAGGAAATTTCCGTCGTCCACCCCAATTTTTTGTCCAGCCCTCGCCTCCTCCCCTCCTGCCGTATTCCAGTCTACATCGGACACTCAAGTTTGCGTCTCAAACCAATTCATCGTAGAGTCCAGTCCGATCTCACTTCGCCTCCTCACGTACGTCTCGTTCATGAGTGCAGTCTTTCCAAGTTTGTGTTATATTCGATGTGCATCCCAGCTACTTAAACAACTCTAGCGAAAAAGAATCATGTACCAAATATATGGTGGACAATAAATAAACGACCAAGCCAAATACATGTCCTGGCAAACACAATACCGTATACCGCATACCGGCAAACACAATACCGTATACCGCATACCGATTGGTGAGAGATGAAACCTCGGTGAATCTATCGCAGCCATTTGCCATATCATACGTACGCGCATGCACGAATCAGTCGTATGTGTGCTGGCTACCCATGCATCAGCAGCACTGCCGAGTTGCGAGTACTAATAATGGAATGAAGCCCTATCAAAAAATATTAATTATTGGAATGAAGCATGGACCTATCACGATAACTGATGTAATTAAAGCACTAGAGGACGATTTCAAGACATATTGGGTTATGACCTCTGTGTATTAAACGTGACGTGAACTCGTGGCTCGTATTCATACAAGTTAGAACAACTTATGTATAGCAAATTATCGATACGACATATTCATACGTAATCTATAACTCCTATATAGGAGAACCCCACTAGCGATGCTTAGGGAGTTCTCGGGACTCGATTGGTCCCCTGCCGGTGGGTAACGAAATATAGCAAAGGTAATGCGAGCGTCCTGGGATCGGCCTTTTCCCCGTCCGGGTGAGTGCGTCGTGGGTCGGCCTCTTCCCCTCCGCTGCCGACTTCGGTCTCCTCCCCTTCCCACGGATGTTGCGGTTTCCATATATCCCATCCGTCCGCTCGATCTCCATCCTCAGGCTGCCCGCACGCGCCGCCCTGCTCGCCGCGAGATCCAGCTGCGCGCTCGCCAGACCGCCCGCGAGCTCCGCCACACGCACACTCCGCTGTCACATAGCAAGGTGGGCTACCCGGACCGCGGCGCCGCCGCCCGCCACCGGGCCTCGGGCGTCCGGCCACGCTGAGATCCTCTGCGGCGCCGTTCCGCCCGCCACGCCTCCCACGCCGCCAAGCCTGGGCGCCGCGCGGCCGACCCTTCCCGACCGGGAAGCGGGCGGCCCTTTCCTCGACCAGCGGCGGTGTTGTTCGCGAGACGGACCACCTCCAGCACCGCGGCGAACGGCCGGGCGGGCACGACCTCGCCCATGGGAACCCGGGCGGCGGACATCCTCCCCGACCGAAGTCCCCTCGCCGGGCGCCCTCTCCTCTAGGCCCCCGCCCCCCGATCCCGTTCGCCGCAAGACGTGGTCTCTAGACCCAGCTGCCCCGTCGCCCGAGGAGGCCGCATCGACCAAGCAAGACCGGAGGATGCCGACGACAGCCGGACGCTTGCGCGGAGAGGAGCCTCCTGGCAGCAGCGCGCGCGACATCTGCATCCCACCTCCTTCCTCAAAGCCTCCTTCAATCACGGTATGCTCCCCTCCTTCTGTGCTTTACAATTTATCACGTGATGCTTCGAATCTCAACTCATTTGAATCTTCGTGGTATTAATACTCATGTGCACCCTGATGTGTATCCGATTGTGATTATGTTTCTGGTGCCCCCGGTGTGTAGAACAAATACGGCTCCAAAATGTATAGCCGGATTTTGGCGGCAGCGTCACCGGTGGTGGCGAAGCAGCGTGGGGGACCGTCACCGTTCCGGGCCGACGCGGACGCCGTGGCCATGCCCGCACCACTGCCCCGCCGCGGTCATGCCCATGGTCACCGTGGCAACGCCGTCGCCGGCGCTCGGCGTCGGCGGTGTCGGGCAGAGGAGGTCAAGTTCGCAAACGCATGGTAATTAATTAATTAATTAAGCGGCCTCGGTGTTGGTGATGCCACTCAATTCGATCCGATCCTCTGTTTGCTCGCTTCATGGATAGCTTCGTCCGATGCATGACGAGGCGCCGCATGACGAGGCGCCGCTGATGCATGACGAGGCGCCGCTGCCGTCGTCGGATAGCTTCGTCCTCGATGACGATGCCATCAGGCCAAGAGACAAGGTTCGAGAGAAGAACAGAGGGGCAGCTCCAGCTCCGGAAGAAGGTCAGCATCTCCATCGGCGACGAGCGATCCATCACTCATCATCGCGACATCGGCGCGCCAAGCAAATCTTCTTGCTTTTGTTCCATCGAATTCTTACGTTATCTCAACCAACAGATTATATTTGTCAAATCTCTTACCATGACATTTTTCAGAATGCATGCATGACCTCAATCTCCCTTTGCTGTGCTCAACAGGCCCTAAAGAAGACTTTCAAGAAGCTAGACCACGATGTAAATATTGAAGACTTCTTAGGCTCTGGGTAATTCTGCCATTTTTTTCAAATTAGAATCCTCATAGTAACAGAAATGCCTAATTACAAACAGATCACTGACATACTACTATTTCTGAATCAATTGCAGGGTCAGAAAGTCGAGGTAGAGTATAATGATTTGACAACTAGAACAAGTAAGTCATGTGATTTTGTTTTTCCTTCTTCATGTTTCCAATGGTACGTGTTTGGATTTGTTAATTTGACAGGAGTCGTTATCAGGCCATTTGGGTTCATTGCAATGTCTGGTTCAAAAGCGTCTCAGGTGAATATCATCATCTCACTTGATCATGCAGCATAAGAAAGAAATTATGTATCCGATTCGATAAATGCTAACTATAAGGGTGCATATCTTTTGAAACCTTTCCATTCAGTGTTGCTGTGATTTTTCTTTCATGATACATGATCCGGCCTGTTAAAGATGCATGGCTCCATTAAGCATCGTCTATGGAATTGATATAAAATTCATATTATCCTATCGCAGAAATAATGGGCCAAAAAAAAAAGACAGCAAGGCAATTCTTTTTCAGTTATTGGACCTATCCTTATAAAGTTGAGAATATTGACCACATAAGAGGAATGGAGCAATCTCTCAAAGAATCTCTTGATCGCATCAAAACCCATAAGGTACACATACGTAACCTTCTATTTGACTTCAGACGATATATATTGACTACACTTTGTAATCGCAATGTCTAGCAACAGTTTATTATATCTGAATTTTGAATGCCAAGACAGATAGTGCCATTTCCTCTCGGTCTGCCCGGCGTCTAGGGCTTCAACCGGCGGCGACGCCATCAGGCCTGGCCTCCGGACGCCACCAAGGAAGACAACAAAACGTGGGCGTTCAGTTATTTGTTTTAGTTTGCCATAACTTTAGTTGGTTTATCTAGCCCTCAATACATATTGTCTTTTTTATATCTAGCCATTAGTAGCCCGACATCCCCACTCCTTTTTTTTAATCTCTAGGCGCATGTGAATTACAACTGATGGTAAATTGGATTAGGATAGGATAGGATAAGATTGTATGAATCTTCTTTCTTTTTTTTACACAAAATCGAGTGGTTTAAGGTGATCGAAGAGAGTTTTTTTCTTCTTTTTATACAGTATATATAGAATATAATATAGTAATGCTACACTATAACAAATTTCATCTTAAGAAAATAAATCTCGCAGCAAAGATACTAGCCATTCATTCATCTTCTAATACTTAGTGGTTAACATTTTAGCTCATTTTTATTTCTCAATAGTTGTCTATACTCAATACACCGGTATTTTACCTTTCTATATAAGCTACACT